>NMRB01002884.1:15743-32000 GCA_002633025.1 Notospermus geniculatus
TACTTCATACAAATCAAAATTACTCCTATACATGGATAGTTAGCAAAACAACTTTCTGCCTCGATTAAATGTTAATATATACCCGTAAAGTGATATAGGAACATAAGTGATATTGTAGGTATTTTTGGCACTAATCAGATTAAAAGCCATTTGGGTCCGGGCGAGTGATCTGGGGCTATTCCACCCCTGTACAAAAAATTCATAAAAAGAGGCTATTACAGTTCAAAATTCGTATGCATTCTTTATTTTTACTGGCTACAGTTTGCTGCTTAAATAAAACATCCTTTCAACCTGGCAAAAGGGCATTAGGCAACAGATTTCTGTAAATATGCCATTGGGGCTATTCCACGCCCTATGGGGTAGTGGAACTTACTCATTATATATTCTGATCACAAACTCAGGTTTGGCAACACCATCTTTATCATAATATATGCTTGACTACTAATTTAAAATAGTTTTCCCCAAGACTTTGTACTTGGGGGGCTATTCCACCCCCTGGGGGGTGGAATAACCTCGAGCACATGATTGTGTTTACATACTCCTCCTGCCCCACGTAACATGTATGAGTCTAAATATGGCACCTGATTGCACTGTAGGCATCTGCTAGAGTACTAAAAACATGTGTGACCCTTGTCTTTCGTGTAATGTGAAGTATACTTAGCAGTTTAGAAGTCCAGGTGGTCCACTTTCAGGGGTACATTTTTGTATTCCTTTGTTCATCAAGCCCTTGCTTGGCTACTGGTTACAGCAGAGGGATGATTCTTATTAGCAAATCAGAGGAGACCTTACTTAAGACAAAGGCAGTGATAATTAATTCCTCGGTCCAAAAACAGAGGGTAGAGGTGACAAGGGGTGAGAAGGGGGTGGAATTACCCCGGGTGTGGAATGGCCCCCCAGCCCCCTACATGTAATATATGCCTACCGTACATTGATACAATAGGGAGTTTTCGCAAAGCCCCCGAAACGCAAACGCAAAGGCCAAACCCATTGTTCGATGCCACGAAGAAAGCACCGAGCAAAAGGATAGACGTTCGCGTTGGCGTTTCGGGGGCTTTGCGAGAACTCTACTTATGACGTCGGCCTATACGTGCGGTCTTCCACGAGGAATCTTCGGGGCGCCGGTTTCCTCCATTGCATCGATATCACCCTATTTAATGGGTAGTTCTAATACATTGAGTTGATGCTTTGTGATGCTTGATTAAGGTGCACAGAGGTAGAGGCCAATGGCTGGCCCAAGCCATCTGATTCTCACCAGTCTATCTGGCCTGACGCCCATTACATAAAGACGCAGTCGATGGCCTTGTTCGGACAAGATGGCCCAAGCATGCCAAGACTGCATTTCAATACTGGAGTATTGACTTGTTCCCAGTCCCGGGTTCCCGGTCGCCAGTTTCATTGGGATATGGTGTAACGAACTGATCCAAATTGAGCCTTGCAGCAAGATGAAATGGTGTCATAAGACACTCAGATCGGAAGTCAACTGCCATGTTGAAGTTGGATTAACCGTATCAACCCGACAATTGACCAGTTCAATAGGCAACCGCCAAGCAAATAATCATCACCGAGGCTCGCGTCGCCTCTGGCAAATCGTGGTCATTCATGAGAGTTGACAACCACTTGACTCGTTGGCGATTCAGTAACTGGTGACACAAAGGGGATTTTCATTATCAGGGGCTCGCGGTGCGGCACACTTCAGTGACCATATGGTCCCTCGGGAGGGAGCGCAAGGTCCATCGTCACAACCTCCCATTGCCAGATCAATATAGCGCGGTTGGGATTCGGGATAACAAGTCCTAAAATCGTCAGCAGAATCCGGCGTATGAACTGTGAAGTACACCATGTACGTTCGGCCGAGTTGTAGTATCAGTGCGTTAGGTTTCGAGTCCTAAAGGCGCACATTGAAGGCAAATCTCAATGGGCAAATGCTGCTGGACTCGTCATTCAGCTGCTGTTTCTGTGGGTGAGTCTGCCCCCCTTATTGTTTGGGAAACACTGACAGATAGATCGACATGTTTCTTGCTGTATGTCCTCTTTGTCAAGTCGCCGCTTATTCCGTCAGACAATATGAGTCGAACATTCAGAGATGGGGAACACTGGCAGATGTTACACCGGGTCAATCGACTTTAAAAACACCCCTACCGCCCACTCTGTATCATATTGCACTAATTTTGTACAAAAATAGATAAGACTGAGGATATCAATTTTTAATTATACTTAATTTGAAAGGACCATTGCGTTCTTTGTATCATTTCTACGCCACACTTGTTGTTCAGTGTTTGCACAATAAGCAGAGCCGGCCATTTTTTACAGGGGTCCGATGCTGAATAATGAACACAAGAAGAGAAAAATGAAGAAGACACTATCTTTTAACATTTACAAATATTTTTATTTCCACTTATCAAAATTCCACTTGACATGACGCTACGTACATGAATAAAATGGCGATGATAACCATCGTATGGAATTTTCTTGCAAAAATAAAAGATCTACATTGAGTACACATTACAACGTAACAAGATCATACAAGGCAATAAATGACCATTCTGCGTTCATCAGGAAAGGTGATCGATTTTGGTCTCGTAAAATTGCTGACCCTTAAACTCTAATGCCCCGTTGTTCAGCCTTGGCTTAAGTCAGAGTTGGGTCGATCCCGACATAAGCGTGGCTTAAGCCAGACTTATATTTCACAGCACGTTGCACAGGTTGGGTTTCAAACACAAGCCAAGCTTTAAGCCTTTCTTATAATAAACCTGGCAGTGGGATTTGGGAAGATGGGGATTTGGCCTAGTGGTTAAGGCGTGATATCCCTTAGTGCTGGCGATTGATGCCTCATGCGAGGGTCTGTGGGTTCGAATCTGGTAGGAAGCAATGTCTTTCACCTCAGAAACCCGATTCTATTATATTTCATATTCTAAACCTGACAGTGGGGTGGTAAAAAGAGCGACTTACATAGGCCTTCTCACTGTATGCCCAGGCTTTGAAGATGGCAGAAGCATTGGATCAGCTCACGTAAGCCACACCTGAGCAACTGGGCACACATCAAGCAAATTGTATAGGAAATCAGTCACTGATTACCTCATATCGTAGGCCTACTTGATACTTGCACTAAAGTGTGAAATGGCTACATTCTTTCTCTATTCTCATGTCTTGCTTTCTCACATCCTCGAGCAAGCCGACATTTACCTTTCCTGGTGAACATAGAGTGGTTGAAATCCCAGCTCCCTCGACGACATAGTGCTCTTCATGAGGAGTGCCGAACAAACACCATGGTGCCTGGAACTATTGGACGAGAAGTCATGGTTCAGTGAGTTCCTTATGTCAAGCTAAATGCTACCCCCAAAACAAACAAAGCCACACAATAGTTTGGAAGTTACAAGAGTTCTTGATATCATAAAAGCTGCACGCGACTGATTCAATGACAGATCTGCTGAGTGGGTACACTTGGAAAAACTAGGGAGGTTTAGAAATCAAACGATAAACGTAAACTTTACGAGAACATTATTTTTCATACGACACATTAACCAGGTTTTATAATGCATTTTGGTACAAAAATAACGTTGTCGTTAACGTTTGCGTTTATCGTTTGATTTCTAAACCTCCATAATGTTAGGGTCAAGAAGACTGTGCTTCCTACATTTTTGTAAAAAACCTGGAAGGTATGTCGTCTAATTGAGATTAAAAAATAGACTTAAATGACTAAACTACTCAATCGATAGAATAGTTGTGAGAAAGAAATCCCTAGATTTTATTGTGAAAAATTGCCAGGCATTGAGTTGCCAATACTACACTGAGACTGACACAGGCATGACAGAATTGGTGAAATGTCGGGTAATTTCGAACCAAACAATTACGAAAATAGCAAAATCTAGTCTATTCAATAACGGGACAAAAAATATTATTTTTTGAACAACACCACGGAAAAATTATACTGAAGAGCTTGCATCGAGTGTTCATAATAATGGATGTCTCTAAAGCTTGTCTTAACCAATGAGAAACGGCGTTACATATGGTTTAACGTCGTCACTAACGTGTCCTCCAGCTTGTGTTTTAGTAAGACATGTAAGATGATGTAATTGACAGCACCAACGATCTGTCAATAATGGATCTTTTTTGAGGCCAAGGATTTAAGTATCATTGGCTTCAGTTTCTCAATGCAAACTTCACAGTATTAACTTTGATAAGCCACGTTTATGGTCAACCATTGCAATGTTTTCCAAATCACGTATTTTAGGGTTGCCACAAAGCACTAGTTTATGGTTCGACGTCTGTCTCGCTCAAAAAGTAGAACCCAGTAAAACAAATGCATCAAAAGCAACTTTACACCATTTTTTGAGTAGCAGATCTTCATAATACATGCATATCAAATGGACAACACTGTTTTGGCTGATTACCCTATTGCGAACCATATTAACAATAAATTGTATAAGAACATAAAAGTAGTCTAGCCAATACGTTGGTAACTAGTACTAAACTATACAATGAATTAACGATTTTTCTTTAAGCCATGTTTTAATTATAAGCCACAAAAGAACGACGAACAAATCTACACAATGTCGTTTTTCAAATTCTGACCATTCTCTTCTTACAGCCACTATGCCAGACAGAGAAATGCTTAGTGTTGTGAAAAAAAGTTTTTTTTTCATTTAAGGGGTAAGAGTCAGAAACACACGCAGAACCTTTACCGTGAATGAAACTCAGCGCTAAGACATTAGAAATTAACGTTAACGAAATTTGAAAATGAATTTTTCTACAATTTCGTTCGGAATGTACTCCCTGAGAGGGTGTCTCGAGATAGAATTTCACAGAAAAGTGTGAAATTATTTTCAACAGTCTAAAATTTCGTCATATAGCACAAAACCTAATTCTACATGTTCTATGGTGAGTGATTTTCAATCCATACTTGTGAATGAGCAACAAGTACTGGCGCATCTAAATCTCTACTATACTCAGTTGAGTATAGAAGAGTATGCCGATGATATGAGATTCTATACTCTGTATAGAATGACGTGAAATGGGCCGAATTCGCGAAAGGTGTTTAAGCAAAGCCGTGCTCACGCAAGTCATGCAAGTATAAATAAGTAAAGAGTATTGGCAAGGTTTGTCATTACAAGTTTCGACTTTCGTGAACCAAATCCTTCAACTACTCTTCATTCCACATCCAATTGGCGCGAGGTTTATGGCCGATATCTCCCTAACGGCTGGGTCAAATTTTACATACCATACATCAATCGATTTGTCTTTTTGGCCGCTACAGGCATCATCGCTGTCATTTTCCCTATAAACGTGAGAGAAAAAAGTTCTTTCACCAATCAGAGTTCGTGTTTACGGCCGAAATGGCGGCCATTTTGAAATGACGCAATGCATCGCCCACGTGCAAACTGCACTCAGCACCATGGCGAAATGAAATGGGTTTTGAGAAAGGGATCCGTTATGTCGGCCTTACGCGAAAAATGAAGACAGCAGAAAGACACCGACAAGAAAGACAAGTCAATCAATGTATGGTATGTCAAATGTGACCCAGCTGTTGCGGAGATATCGGCTGAAAACCTCGCGGAATGAAGTGTAGGTGAAAGAGTATTCAAGCAATCATCTGGTGCAGTAGGCCTATTTGTTTGAGATTCAGATGAAAATCAAGAAACATTGGCTTTGTTTCCCGTTGTTCTTGCATGACCTACGTTTACCACCTTGCTCCCTCTTCTCTCGACTTAACACCTTCCGAAAACTCAGCTCTGTTTCTCTACCTATCATGTACAATATCAATATACAGTTTTAAAGTATAACCTAGACGACAATCAGTCAACCGACAAGTTACAACAAACCATTATACATTGTTTTGAAAAGTATACCCTTCACGACCATGAAACTATAATTCTAATAAGCCACATCGTATGTCTATCACTTTACAAACTAGAGCAAAAAGGGGTCGAAAATATCACCCTTTGGAATATGGGAGTGTCAAGAATTAGAACTATTTACATCATCACCCGTTTAACCTTAGAAGTCTCGGTGCACAGACATTTCTAATGCTTGCAGCCAGGCAGTTATAGTATTTCAAATTTTGGGTACTTCAGTTACGTGAAGTTACGTCCCAAGGTGAAATGCAATTGAAATGCATGCAGTAACAAACATGTACATGATGTAAGGTCATCTTGAAATGATGCTGACTGGTCAGACGTTGTTCATATTAGGCCCATATGCGACGACGATCGGTGCCAGATATCGGCCATTGATAGCAAGGAGGAGATCCAAAATGTCTCCGGAATCAGCAAGTGGACTTTTTACTGTGATGGACGACATGGCCTTGATGTCACTATGCCTTCTTATGCCTTTGTCTCGTTTAATAGCCAGTTGACATACGCCGTTGAAACTCAAAATCTCGTCTGCTTTTTTCCTTAAAATGTCGAGAAAGAGGAAGAACAAGGCTAAAAGATCGAAGTTTTTCTTTGTTTTCCTACAGTTGGAAAGGGAATGACTAATGAAAAGCGACGGACTGCTCACTCGGCCACCACGTCCTTTGCAAAAGTGCAGTGCGGCGAAGCCCCTTGGGGACAGAATGAACGTATTTCTCGAAGAAGCATTCCTTGGTACCAAATATGCAAAGTAGCTTGATTACGAAAGGTAACTTTTCCTTCTTCCAGCACGACATCATCCTGTTAAATTTCAATTGCTGTCATAGCACGGATCAAGTGATTTCATATTTCTCAACCTATCTATTTGTTAGAGTGTTGATCATCAACATATCACTTTTATCCATTGTTATCTGACTAGAATAATATTGCTGCCGTTGCTAATTTCAGTTTCAGAAGAGTTCGAGTCCAATAATAAACGTATGATTCGCTTTTTATATCCATTTTCATTACACAACACAAGGATGCTGCAATGTACTTCCGGTTCAAAAGCAATTAATGGTCACATTATTAGGAATGTACACGAATTGTTTTGAACGGGATTGTTTTTCAAATGTTAGGAAAAGAGCAGATACCTGTTTCCGTTCATCACCTTTAACGAAAAGAAAAAGCGATGCACCTATAGGCAAGGAATCAAGACCGTGATTTTAACTCCCAACGCACTTGACACGTGCGAAACAAACTTTTAAAATCTTCCCTAAACTTCTGACAAACAATAAGATACAAGTAAAAATTTATAGAACTATTCGCAGAGATCAACATATTTGTGATTACGTAAGCAAAGTTTATTTGCTTCAAACCATATGCCGTCATTTCGCTACCATAAAAGAAATACCATATGACAAACGACAAAAAAGGGGCGAGGAGGACTAGAAAAGCAAACGTCACCGCGGTTACCATTAGCATGACGCTACGGTCATCTTTACTCCCTGCTGTTTCGCCTTCAATTTCCCTCTTCCTCGCCTTAAGTTTGCAAACAATTGTTGCGTTAAGTAATACAAGTAGGAAAAAGGGTATTACGATGGACAACACGGTGTGAGATAGGTCGTACCCGGCGTAGATATCATCAGGGACAAGCATACGGCAGTCGAAGGCGATACCCTCGTCAACCTGGGGAACCCTGCTAAAGATGAGGTCAGGCAGTGCTAAAACTGCGAACGTAAGTGTCATAAGCACAACGTGAATTTTTGCAGCTCTATAGGTGGCCCACGATGCTGCTTTCAGAGGGAACGCAACTGCTATGAATCGAATGCCAGAAATTGAAACAATTGCCCAAGCGCTCATCTCAGGAATAAAATTCACCAAGAAACTGAGAACTGCACAGAACGCATCCCCGAGATTTGCGACTAGGAACGTCATGGAATTTTCCGTGAGGATGACTGCATTGTACATGAGAATTATTATGTCTAATACTGCTAAAAGTCGAAGATAAAAACAGCTCACGTGTTTTCTGTAACGTGGCAGTGACAGGATGATTAACACTAGAACGTTGTTGACAAAGCCACATGCGACGACGATCGGGGCCAGATATCGGCCATTGATAGCAAGGAGGAGATCCAAAATGTCTCCGGAATCATCAAGTGGACTTTTTACTGTGAGTGACGACATGGCTTAGATGTCGCTGTGCCTTCTTACGCCTTTGTATCGTCACTCGGTTGACATACGTGTACGCCGTTGAAACTCAAAATCTCGTCTGCTTTTTTCCTTAAAATGCCGAGAAAGAGCGGAAAGACAGGGCTAAAAGATCGGAATTTTTCTTTGTTTTCGTATACATGTACTTCGAAAGGGAGTGACTAATGAAAAGCGACGGACTGCTCACTCGGCCACCAAGTCCTTTGCAAAAGTGTAGTGCGACGAAGCCCCTTGGGGACAGAATGAACGTGTTTCTCGAAGAAGCATTCCTTGGTACCAAATATGCAAAGTAGCTTAACGTCGAAAGCTAACTTTTCCTTCTTCCAGCACGACATCATCCTGTTAAATTTCGATTGCTATCATGGCACGGACAAGTGATTTCTTACTTCTCAACTTACCTATTTGTAAGAGCGTTACTCATCGGTATCTCACTTTTATCCATTGTTATCTGACTAGAATAATATCGCTGTCCTTTGCTAATTTTAGTTTCAGAAGAGTTCAAGTCCAAGAATAAACGTATGAATCGCTTTGAGTCCATTTTTATTGCACAACACAAGGATGCTGCAATATACATGAAGGGCCAACTTTCGTTTTATAAGCAATTTGAGGAAATTAGCAGATAGGCCTACTAGTTCCCATTCATCGCCTTTCTGCGCGAGGAAATAAGACGCAACCGTCTATTCAATTCCCAACGCACGTACACGTGCGAAACAAAGTTTTAAAATCTTCCCTAAACTTCCGACAAACGATAAAATACAAGTAAATATTAATAGAACTATTCGTAGAGACCAACATAGATGCGACTACGAAAGCAAAGTTCATATGCCTCAAAACATCGGCAGTCATTTCGCCACCATAAAAGAAATGCCATAAGAGAAAAAACAAAAAAGGGGCGAGGAGGACGAGAAAAGCAAATGTCACCGCTGTTACCATTAGCATGATGCTCCGGTCATCTTTACTCCCTGCTGTCTCTCTGTCAATTTCTCTCTTCCTTGCCTTAAGTTTGCAAACAATTGTTGCGTTAAGTAATACAAGCAGAAAAAAGGGTATTACGATGGACAACAAGGTGTGAGACAGATTGTACCCGGCGAAGACGTCATCAGGGACAAGCATACGGCAGTCGAAGGCCATACTCCCGTCGAGTTTTTGAACCCTGCTGAAGATAAGGTCAGGCAGTGCTAAAACTGCGAAGGTAGCCGTCATAAGCACGACGTGAATTTTTGCTGCTCGATAGGTGACCCATGATGCCGCTTTCAGAGGGAAAGCAACTGCTATGAATCGTATGCCAGAAATTGAAACAACTGTCCAAGCGCTCATCTCAGGAATGAAATTCACCAAGAAGCTGAGAACTGCACAGAACGCATCCCCGAGATTTGGAACGAGGAATGTCATGGAATCTTCCGTAAGGAAGACTGCACTGTATGTGAGTATGATTACGTCTATTACTGCTAAAAGTCGAAGATAAAAACAGCTCACGTGTTTTCTGTAACGTGGCAGTGACAGGATGATTAACACTAGAACGTTGTTGACAAAGCCACATGCGACGACGATCGGTGCCAGATATCGGCCATTGATAGCAAGGAGGAGATCCAAAATGTCTCTGGAATCAGCAAGTGGACTTTTTACTGTGAGTGACGACATGGCTTAGATGTCGCTGTGCCTTCTTATGCCTTTGTCTCGTTAGCCGGTTGACATACGTCGTTCAAACTCAAACCCTCGTCTACGATTTTCCTCAAAATGTCGAGAAAGAGAAAGGACACAGCTAAAAGATCGAAGTTTTTCTTTGTTTTCGAATAGTTGGAAAGGGAATGACTAATGAAACCGACAGACTGCTCACTCGCCCACAAAGTCCTTTGCAAAAGTGTAGTGCGGCGAAGCCACTTGGAGACAGAATGAACGTATTTCTCGAAGAAGCATTCCCTGGTACCAAATATGCAAAGTAGCTTTATGACGAAAGCTAACTTTTCCTTCTTCCACATACAACATCATCGTGTTAAATTGCGATTGCTGTCATAGCACGGACAAGTGATTTGATATTTCAGAAGCCATGTCTTTGTAAGAGCGTTACATATTAACATCTCATTTTTATCCATTGGTATACTAGAATAATATCGCTGTGATTTGCTAATTTTAGTTTCAGAAGAGTTCAAGTCCAAGAATAAACGTATTAATCGCTTTGAGTCCATTTTTATTACAAATACAAGGATGCTGCAATATACATGTAGGGCCTACTTCCGTTTTATAAGCAATTTGAGGAAATTAGCAGATAGGCCTACTAGTTCCCATTCATCGCCTTTCCCGAAAAAAAGGCCGACGCGTCTGCGCGAGGAAATAAGACGCAACCGTCTATTCAATTCCCAACGCACTTTACACACGTGCGAAACAAAGTTTTTAAATCTTCCCTAAACTTCCGACAAACAATAAAGTACAAGTAAATATTAATAGAACTATTGGCAGAGACCAACATAGATGTGACTACGTAAGCAAAGTTCATATGCTTCAAAACATCTGTAGTCATTTCGCCATCATAAAAGAAGTACCATAGGACAAACGACAAAAAAGGGGCGAGGAGGACAAGAAAAGCGAATGTCACCGCGGTTATCATTAGCATGACGCTACGGTCATCTTTACTCCCTGCTGTCTCGCCTTCAATTTCCCTCTTCCTTGCCTTCAGTTTGCAAACAATTGTTGCGTTAAGTAATACAAGCAGAAAAAAGGGTATTACGATGGACAACAAAGTGTGAGACAGGTCGTATCCGGCGTAGATGTCATCAGGGACAAACATACGGCAGTCGAAGGCCATACCCTCGTCAACTTTTTGAACCCGGCTGAAGATGAGGTCAGGCAGTGCTAATACTGCGAAGGTAACCGTCATAAGCACGACGTGATTTTTTGCAGCTCGATAGGTGACCCACGAAGCCGCTTTCAGAGGGAACGCAACTGCTATGAATCGTATGCCAGAAATTGAAACAATTGTCCAAGCGCTCATCTCAGGAATGAAATTCACCACGAAGCTGAGAACTGCACAGAACGCATCCCCGAGATTTGCGACTAGGAACGTCATGGAATCTTCCGTGAGGATGACTGCATTGTACATGAGAACCATTATGTCTAATACTGCTAAAAGTCGAAGATAAAAACAGCTCACGTGTTTTCTGTAACGTGGCAGTGACAGGATGATTAACACTAGAATGTTATGCGACGACGATCGGTGCCAGATATCGGCCATTGATAGCAAGGAGGAGATCCAAAATGTCTCCGGAATCAGCAAGTGGACTTTTTACTGTGAGTGACGACATGCCTTAGATGTGGAAGCGCCTTCGGTTTAAGGTCGCCTCTTTTGCCTTTGTCGCGTCACTCGGTTGACATACATGTATGCCTCTCAAATTAACAAACTACATGTATACAATGTATTTTCTTCACTAAAATAAAGAAAGCGAAAGAAGTCGCCCAAAGATCCTTTGTTTTTGTAGTTGTGGAAAGGGTATGAGCCACTCGTAAAAGGAAATCACGTGATGCAGGCGATGGATTACTAACTCGGTACACCGAATCCACAGCAAAATTGTAAAGCGGTGAAGCTTCTTGAATACCAAATGAACGTCTTTCCTTTGCATTCCTTTATGTCTAGTATGAAACAAACTACAATACGTATAGATTTTTGACGTAAGGTTATCTTTCCTTCCTCCATTACGATATCTCCATATCAAATTGGAATACTCTCACTAGCACGGTTGTGGTCAAGAAATCAGGGATTGATTTTAGAATTGTCATTATTCAAGTCATTTATGAGTAAGAACTTTACATGACATGCATATCACTTTTATCCATTGTTGACGACAATGGCATTGCTGTTCCAACTAATTTTAGTTTCAGAAGAAGTGTCCAAAAATATAACGTATGATTCGCTTTGTGTTCACTTTTCATTCCACAACACAAGGACACTGCATGCAATACATGTACAACGGATATATTTTTAAAAAATCGCATAGCTGTATGAAGTGGAAAGAGCTATTTTCAAATTCAACGTTATCACAAATGCATTGCAGAGTCTATAGTATTTCCCGAAGAAATGTACGGTAGATTTACAAACACCAAGCACGAAAGATCGACGCGACCAGTTAGGTCAAGGAAACATGAGGCAAAAATCGTTTCAATTCCCAAAGCACTTACACGTGCGAAACAACGTTTTAAAATCTTCCCTAAACTTCCGACAAACGATAAAATACAAGTAGAAATTTATAGAACTATTCGTAGCGACCAGCATTGACGAGACCACGTAAGCAAAGTTCACTTGCTTCAAAGTATATGCCGTCATTTCGCCATCAGAAAAGAAATACCAGATCAAAAATAATAGGAAAGGGGAGAAGAGAACTAGAAAAGCAACCGTCACCGCAGTTACCATTAGCATGACACTTCTGTCATCTTTATTTCTCCCTGGTTTCTCTCCTTCCGTTTCCATGTTCCTTGCCTTAAGTTTGCAAACAATTGTTGCGTTAAGTAATACAAGAAGGAAAAAGGGTATTACGATGGACACCAACGTGTGAGATAGATCACGTAAGCGGCGTAGATGTCATCAGGGACAAGCATACGGCAGTCAAAGGCCATACCCTCGTCAACTTTTTGAACCCTGCTGAAGATAAGGTCAGGCAGTGCTAAAATCACGAAGATAACTGTCATAAGCACAACGTGAATTTTTGCAGCTCTATAGGTGACCCACGATGCCGCTTTCAGAGGGAACGCAACTGCTATGAATCGAATGCCAGAAATTGAAACAATTGTCCAAGCGCTCATTTCAGGAATGAAATTCACCACGAAACTGAGAACTGCACAGAACGTATCCCCGCGATTTGCGACTAGGAACGTCATGGAATCTTCCGTGAGGATGACTGCATTGTATGTCAGCATCATTATGTCTAATACTGCTAAAAGTCGAAGATAAAAACAGCTCACGTGTTTTCTGTAACGTGGCAGTGACATGATGATTAACACTAGAATGTTGTTGACAAAGCCACATGCGACGACGCTCGGTGCCAGATATCGGCCATTGATAGCAAGGAGGAGATCCAAAATGTCTCTGGAATCAGCAAGTGGACCTTTTACTGTGATTGACGACATGGCCTAGATATCGCTTCTCCTTCGGTTTAAGGTCGCCACTTTCGCTCTTGTTTCGTACTCGGTTGACGTACGCACCGCAATACCTCAAATTCTGTGTTTTCTTCACTGAGACGACGGGGAAGAGAAATGATAGCGCTGACTTCGGCATTTGTCGCCAGTATCCTCGCTTTCCGGACATTGCCGAAGATAACCTCTCTAAATGCAAATACATCACGCGGATGAGCAGTTGGCACCAGCGATGACAACAGCGCAGCATCAAGTGAACAATGATATGAATTGATGACTTCGAGTTACAGCTCGTTCGACTAGGTGTCGCCCGTGTTGTCCGTACCCATGGGACATGAGGGGTGGTGCAACATGACAGGACGGGTACAGTTAATCTGAATACGAAGGCTGACTTTTTGGCTATGGTCGCTGGACGTTGTACGTGTGGGTGTTAATATCCATTATTCACTTGATATCGATTCGGTACGGGGATGAATTCGCTATTAGGGAGGTTTTGCAAATCTGACGAAAAACGAAGTACGAAATTCGAAATTCAACTTCATTTCCAGGACCTGATGTATTTCTGGAAATGGTTGCTACCACAAATGTCCCTGCTGCCAGTGCGTCTTTTAGCATTTCATCTAAGACCGAAAGAGTTATGGTGCATCTTGAATTTTTAAATTTAAGAAACGAGAGATAAATTACAAAGTTTAATATACACACTAACTCTATCGGTCTAACGTCATACGCTAAAAGACGCTCTTGCATGTCTTGCAGCAAGCGATATTTGTGGTACCAACCATCTCCTGAAATACATTACGTCATGGAATTGTAGTCCAATTTCGTATTTCGTACTTCGTTTTTCGTCATATTTGCGAAACCTCCCTATTGGCACTTTGTAAACGACATGTCGGATTTCGTGAGAAGATCGACATTTGAATTTGAATTTCTTCCGGTATCTTAATGATGTGTGCAATGTATTTCTACCCCTCACAAGGAATCATTTTACAGAGCAGATTATTGGAATACACCTCAGTTGTCCAATTGTCCATACCCGGGAGTCAAGTACATTAATAACTTATGAGGTATCATGGTTTACCCGTTAAAATAATGCTTAGATAGACTTGAAGAAAAAGAAATATGTGACTACTTCTATTATACTCTTTGCCAACATCTGGAACAAAATGGCAGCTACATATAACGTCAGAAATCACAACATCAATAGAGAAGCTGAACATGAAAGCGGAAAATTGTACAATGAGACCCAACCTATGCTCCTGGGAGTTAGTGACGTCATTCAGCTCTCGACCAATCAATTTACAACAAAGCATCGCACGGGGAATGTCCACTTGTATCAGTACCTAATACGAAAATTCTAAAGTACGTTTAAATCATCTGGACCCGGATGGGAGGACCCTTTGGTTGTCAGGCAGACCTTGGTATTGTTGCTGAAGTCTGGCTGTTGAAATGCGTTTTATTGACAGGACACTTCCAGCCTATCCCGTGCACCATGCCTGTGTTCAATTTCGAATCAAGTTTGCATGTTTTATTTCGAACCAAGGTTTAGCTGGTTAGAAAACAATGTGCGTTGGACCGTTTAGAGTAAACCCTAAATTCATTGTTGTCCGGTTACTAGGTGTTTCACTGACATATACGTCCATCGGGGTCCAGATGATTTAAACGTACTATAATAGGCCATCCTGCATTTGTCCTGGAGCATCCCATGATTAACTATCGATGAAGCTTACCCATTGCTTCTGCTAACTGCATTCGTTGCTCAGCGTCTATCTTCATCGCCGTCGATTTCGTGATATGAGCCAATTTTTGTTCCTTTTTCCATTTCATTCTCCTGTTTTGAAACCATATTTTTATTTGTCTCTCTGTAAGATTTAAGGCATGTGCGATCTCGATTCGTCGCCGTCGCGTTAAGTATCGGTTAAAATGGAATTCCTTCTCAAGTTCTAGAGTTTGGTAGCGTGTGTACGACGTCCGCGTTCGTTTCTCTATACCGTTTACATTTTCTGAAGAAGAACATTGAATAATCAGTCAATACATGTACAACAAAGGGATAGACTTCACCTTCATTTGATTTTCCATTCATTTGAAGCTAAAAAAGTCGAATAGATCTATTAATACATGTACAACAAAGGGATAGACTTAACCTTCATTTGATTTTCCAGTCATTTGAAGCTAAAAAAGTCGCCGATAGATACATGTACAACGACGGGATTGACTTAACCATTATTTGATTTTCCAGTCATTTGAAGCTAAAAAAGTCAAACAGATCTATTAATACATGTACAACAAACGGATTGACTTAACCTTCATTTGATTTTCCGTTCATTTGAAGCTAAAAAAAGTCGAAAAGCTCTATTAATACATGTACAACAAAGGGATAGACTTGACCTTCATTTGATTTTCCATTCATTTGAAGCTAAAAAGTCGAATAGATCTATTAATACACGTACAACGAAGGGATAGACTTAACCTTCATTTGATTTTCCATTCATTTGAAGCTTAAGAGTCAAGTGTCTATTAATACAATATGTACAACGAAGGGATAAACTGAACCTTCATTTGATTTTCCATTCACTTGAAGCTAAAAAAGTCGAATAGATCTATTAATACATGTACAACAAAGGGATAGACTTAACCTTCATTTGATTTTCCATTCATTTGAAGCTAAAAATTCGAATAGATCTATTAATACATGTACAACGAAGGGATAGACTTAACCTTCATTTGATTTTCCATTCATTTGAAGCTAAAAAAGTCGAATAGATCTATTAATACATGTACAACAAAGGGATTGACTTGACCTTCATTTGATTTTCCATTCATTTGAAGCTAAAAAAAGTCGAATAGCTCTATTAATACATGTACAACAAAGGGATAGACTTAACCTTCATTTGATTTTCCATTCATTTGAAGCTAAAAAAGTCGAATAGATCTATTAATACATGTACAACAAAGGGATTGACTTGACCTTCATTTGATTTTCCATTCATTTGAAGCTAAAAAATCGAATAGATCTATTAATACATGTACAACGAAGGGATAGACTTAACCTTCACTTATTTGATTTTCCATGCATTTGAAGCTAAAAAAAGTCGAATAG
>NMRB01002884.1:65397-84516 GCA_002633025.1 Notospermus geniculatus
CCTGCGGAAGCAATGACAGCATTCATAGCCGCCAATGCGGATGTCGTCAAACTAATTTAGATCGGAAAATGAATGCAGTGTTTTTTATGATTTTATGAATTCCGATGGCAGGTCGATCAGGTGAAATTACGCTAGGTTCTTGCCAGTTGGCAAGTCGTACTCGCTGCAGTTTACACTAGTACGTTTACAGCAAATCATCTGGACCCCGATGGGAGGACCCTTTGGTTGTCAGGCAGACCTTGGTGTTGTTGGTGAAGTCTGGCTATTAAAATGTGTTTTATTGACTGGACACTTCCAGCCAATCCCATGCCATGCCTGTGTTTAATTTCTAATCAAGGCCTAATTTCATGTTCTATTTCGAACCAAGGTTCAGCTGGTTAAAACAGTGTGTTCGAGACCCTTTAGTGTAAACCCTAAATTCATTGTTGTCCGGTTACTAGGGATTTCACTGACATACGCCCATCGCGGTCCAGATGATTTAAACGTACTATAGGCCCAACCATCAGTATGTATATACATGTAATATTGTATTAATCCGATCGTTTTAGACAAAACAAAATAGTCAGTGGTGCCAATGTGAATTTCGGACACACTGCATATCATCGTCGAGCAACATGTTCTAAAAAAGACAATCAACTGTTAAAGTGCTTAAACTGACTGCACAATTGTTTCCGAATCTTTACTCCTAGGACAACCATTCCTGCCACACCAACTCTCCGAATGGGGCACTTCGACTTTGTCTCTCCTTGAAAACTGCTGTTGATATTGCGCTCCTCTTCGGCCAATATGAGGTTTACCTTCTTATCAAGTGGGACAAGTAGCCCCAAACAAAACTCAACAGACCCTATGTTTTTACCCAAGGCAAATTTACCCTAGTATGATAAACCCTGTTCATTGTTTCAAGCCGGTCATAAAAGAAATATGCCTTGCCTTCTTCAGGATACTGTCTGATGAACTGTGCTCATTAAGCGAGCGGCCCGACAAAGAAATCGACCATTTAGCTGTTGACACAGAGCGACAAGAGGACAGAGCATCATCGTCAACACTGATGTCATCATTACCAGCCTGGAAATGGCCACATTAATCAAGAAAGATTTCCTTTTTCGCCAACACGGCAAAGATGAAAATCTTTACTCGGCGTACGATATCAGAATCTTCCATCTAACCTACAAACATCTGAGCAATTAATAAACTTTTCTGTCCCAACTTTTTTGTTTTCATGCAAAACAATGTAAATGTAATGTTTACATTATGAGATTTGGATGCGGGGTTCGCCTAAAGTGGCCGCGTGTTCCGTTTGCCATAAATTTCAAAATGCTGGTGTTACTGTTTGTTTTCCCTATCTTTCCTCTTGTCTTTGTCAGTTCATTAAATATGACTTTATCATGCTGGTATTTTTCATTCCTTCGGAAGAGATTATCCGGCCTGCTTGTATAATTCCGCCCAACATATGTCAGACGCGAATGTATCTTTTTACTTCTCTTCACGTCGTAAGTTAATCTTTTATCAGCGTCAGTTTCATGTATTAAGATACATCATTAGCATTGTCAATTTCTCTCAAGACTCAAACCCCGTCTCTACGAACTGTCATTTGCATAAGGATGTTGATGACAAGACTTAGTGGCGTCCCATGTTCCACTCTCTTGGTCCACTAGGCATAACAGGGTGTGTTTCAAAAGTGGTCATCCAAGAAAATGGGGCAAAGTTTAACTTTGAAATGATCACAAAGATTTGTGCCATTGATTTTCCAAAAATCAAATGTAATATTTGATAATATAGACCTTTAACTGTTAGTTTCTCCATCTGGGATGTACAGTGTACACTAATTTGAAGGAGGGTATCAAAAAATATTGAGCTTACCAGCAAAATGTATCGTTCCGTCCGACACCAAAACTACTTTCTGCTGTCAGACTTTAAAGGCTTAATAGATCAATTAGTTTTCAATGCCATAATTTAGAGCTCCATGATACCTAGATCTGACATGAATATTGTAGCGTTTCAAGAAACAGCCTTTCATGCACCAGTAGACAAAAGAATGGTGAAAATTTTCTGGTGTCGGACGGAACACTTTTTGAAACACCCATGTTGATGACAAGTGGCGTCCCATGTTCCACTCTCTTTGTTCACTAGGCATAACAAGTATAAATTTAAGGCAGAAATCGAACCCGAGCATGCAGCATGATATTCACTGCAAACTAAGCTGAAGGCAGCTTACCGACCAACAAAATCGTCGCTCAGTTCAATAACGTCGTTTAAAAAATGTTGAGTGGGATTCGCGGTCACACCCTTCTCTGAAGGTTTCTTCAACAAAACAAGTGTCCATTCACCATTCCCTAGTGGAAAACGAAAGAACTATCAGTCCATCTATAACTTCTTTCAAAGCTGGCTATAGTCTGTGTTGAATTTATTCGATGGCTAGGATGATTTTCTGGTTTACAAGCCATCGATTTGGCATTCGCTTTTTTCCTGGCATTTATTTTCAGTTAAAAAAAAACAGGCCTGTACAAAACTTTCAACATTTATGGAGGCTTCTATGGGAGTACTTCACATCTACTCCCTGTCTTTGAGAATATTTTGATCACATCAAAATCCCCTCAAATATTACAGGGGCACTGCCCGTGTATAACTTGCGAATAAATTAAGTTAAAGTTGCACTTGGGGAACAGCATTGCTCTCAACTAAAATCACGCCTGTCCTTTTTCGCGTTGTGTTACTAAAACAGAATTTCAGTAGTTTCAACTTCCCCTAACAAGAGCTATGTGAGGATGTGCAGGTCCGGAGACGGTCAGTTTCATGCCCCCCATGACTTAAAGTAGTCTTTGTCTACTTTGAAGTGGTCAGACAAATCGTACATTTGGCCAGACCGCTATGACATATCTTAGGCATGCAGTTAGTATCGTCATTCAATCTACATTGCAAATACCTCACCATAAATTAGAAAAACGTGTCGCTGAAGTAATTTCCACGGAGCTGATCATTCCTTACACATTCCCTGACCACAGAGGCATTTTTCTTTTCATTCCAATCATGTCCATGTGGTATCTCGTTGGGTCCCACTCTTGGGTTCCCTACCAGGGGCGTATTATCCACAGGAGCGGTAAATCTTCACCCGGACGATAAGGCCCATGATTAAATGTCCACCGTCTGTCTTTCCCTGTGTTCATGGACGATTTACGACCATTTGGCGATGGACGGGGACCCGACAACATTCTCATTGTAATGAAATACTTGTGCGTGGAACTTGAAGCAAGATGGGGTCATGTTCCTAAGCTGCAGAAAAATGGTAAAAAATGCAAAGTAGACAGTGTCCGTGTTCTTCTAAAACATTTAGGGTGTTAGGGAAAAAATTTATGGTCTTTGTCGCATGTCGGTACATACCGTTTGGCTTCAAAATCGTCGATGTTTGGCTTTTTAGGATTCAGGCACGCTCCCCTAGCTTTGCAGGAACATGAAAACCATGAAGAAGGACGCTACTTTAAGTAATAAAACAAATTGCCGGTCAATTTATGGCCAATCGCGGCAAAATAGGGACCCAGAAACAACGTCCGTGTGATGACCTCGGGTATTTTATCACGGTTTTCGATTGTGGGGCCATGTTCGAGAGAATTATCGAAGAAATGGACGAACGTGATCAAAATATGATGCCGATGAGAAATTTTCAAAATTGCTGTGTTACCCAAGTTGACAATGATTCTAAACTCTATCGGCATCAGTCCTGGGAAATCATCCGAGGCCTATAGGCTTTCGTCATCTGAATCCACACCGATTTGTGTATTTATTCCAATGCCAGTAGTCACTCCCTGGCCAGACCCATGCTTGCCCCAAGAGCTAAATAATCACGTACTAAAGTATACAATTGATACAAACGTTAACTCGGTAGCCTAAACGACAATATTATGCCCCAACATCTTCCGGTCTGGTTATATTGCAGGATTTCGTGAAAGGAATCTTTTCGGTAAATAAAGCAGCGATTTTGATCATTATCCTAAGCAGAGGTATATACCTCTGTTTTTTCCGAAAACACGGATAGGAAGTTATTGGATTTTTTTTGCAGAAGGGCGTCGCGTGTAAATCAGGCCCTTGGAAGAGTTCCAGAATGGTCTGTGTATTTCTCGGGATTAAGCAACGGGATTTTGTTGTGCAATGGTCTTGTAATGTATACGCTGGGGTCCTTTGAGCGGTGTGACGTCCATTGAATATATATGCCATCAACCCCTAACGAACAACCCAGTGCTGGTGTTCCAATCACCGAGTGGTCAAAATTTCTTACGAAAGTGCTTAAAACTCAGGTTCGCTTCCTGTATGATATTCTGTACATAGGCCTATACTGTAATCTATGCAATAAGTGGCTGCGGCGGGAAACCGAATTCACGCGACATCACTGATTAGTTGGATTGGAATATACGTTAATATGCAGAAACCACGGATAAATGAAACATGACGTATAAAGCTGCTTTTCCACGAGGCGTTTGCGGGCGCGGAATGGGAGGCGGGCGCGGGTGCGAGTGAAACAGCTAATGGGAAATACGTTGGCTGTTTCACGCGCACCAGCGTCCGCCTCCCATTCCGCGCCCGCAAACGCCTCGTGGAAAAGCTTTAGGGCCGTTTAGACGACCGATGAGCCAAAAAACCACATTCAGATTCGATCCGATCGAACCGCATTCTGGACCGGATGTGTTCCAACTTTTTGGGTAGCGTTTACACACGCATTAATCTGGTCACATTCCGACTTCAAATTACCTTTTTGGAACTCTCCACAGCGAAAGCGGTCAGTGGAGGAAAAAAACCTCATCAATGCGCATGCGCGGTGGAGGATGAATCCGGGTTCGGGTCTCATTTGCGTTTAGACGAGAATTTTAATCTGGTCCAATGTGGTCCAATGCGGTCGAATATGGATTTGGGACCAGCATAATCGGTGGTTCATTTTAAAGGGACTCTAGAGGCAGCCCAGCATGGCTGGGGAAAACCCCGGGGAAAACCCATGTTCAATACCTCGTACTGGTGATTAACGTTAAAGTGGCGCCGCCTAGTTGAAGAACCGGTACTGATAGTAGCCTAATGGCGAGCTGCCTCTAGAGGCCCTTTAAATCCACATTGGACCGCATTGGGTAGCGTTCACACGCAAGAGTTTTGTACCACAATCGGATTCGGCCCTATTGTGGCAATGACTGTTGTCGAATTCCTAGGCCTACTTCCTTCATGGCTGTAGTTTTGTTCATTTTTCTTTCATTGTGAATGATGTAACACTTGAGAATAAAACCTGTAAGCGTCTTGGGGCTCTTTTCTGTTACGCACGTGTGGTATGTCCATTACGACACTATCCATGACAATCAGGGCTGACCGCCAAGAAACTCCGATAGCAACAGTGCCTAACAGTAGTTATGCAATACCATTTGCCATTACATAATTTCGCTGTTAGGCCCTGTTAGTGCTATCGGAGTTTCGTGGCGGTTGGCCCAGGCCTATTCAACTCGAGGTTTTTGAATTCCCCCATTCATGCCATTGACTAACAACCCAACATGTCTCAGTGATTTCACGTGAATTCGGTTTCCCGCCGCGACCACTCATTGCACAGATTACAGTATACAGACCCACAACATGTACATGTAAGTCTCTCACGAGCATACACAAGAAGGTTCACCACTTGACGAAACTTGAATCCTGAGAGCCAGAGCTTCGACGTTCTACAAAGTAACGGATGGGTTTCACAAGTTCAGTAAGTACTGCGTGGCGACTTGCCAGTCCATTTCGATAGCCAGTGTATATCATTTGAGTGTTGTACACAGGAATGCGACATATATACAACAGAGTCATAAATCACATTTAGGCGATCTAATCAGGACATACCAGTATAGAGGCGGTGACTTCAAAGGGACACGGTTTCGTGATCTTGCATTGAAATTTAAAGCCTTCTTGCCGTTTATGGAGGTGCTCGGAGATCTTCTACAACTTGGCTTATCATGTTTGTAACCGCCGGTCTCAAATATAGGCCTACATGAAGCCACATCACAGGCTGTAGGCCCAGTTCTCTGCAGTAGGCTATGTCCAAAGTGTATTGGTCGACTCAAAGCAGTGTTGACGGAAGTCAATAGGGAGGTTTCGCACATCTGCATGACGAACCACGTTGTACGACATACGAAATTCAACTTTATTTCCAGGACTAAATGTATTTCTGGTGATGGTTGCGCTACCATGTCCCTACCGCCAGTGCGTATTTTAGCATATTATGTAAGACCGAGAGAGTTATGGTGCATGTTGATGTTTTAAACTTCGTAGATACGAAGTGGAAACGAAAGGTAAATTTCAGGTTTTTAATACACACCCTAACTCTATCGGTCTAACATCTAACGTCAGTCCTACGCTAATAAAAAGACGCTCTTGTAGCAGGCGATATTTGTGGATCCAACCATCTCCTGAAATACATTACGTCATGTAAATGAAGTCCAATTTCGTATTTCGTACTTCGTGTTTCGTCAGATTTGCGAAACCTCCCTAATAACTGCACCATGGAAGGCCGATATTTCGACCAGTCAGTCGCATTTAAATAATTTGTGGGGTCAAACTTGCATGTATTTTGCTATCAATAAATAAGTTTGAAGTTTTTACAACTTATTTTTATCCACATAAAAGACAGAACAAACCCATTTTGACAGGTATGCGGTCCTGACTTTCGACATGTTAGCACCTGCAAAGCGGAACTTGAGCAAAATGTCACGCTTTTCTTAGCCTGGGTGTCTTAAATGATATTTGCCTTGAATGAAGGGTTGGACTAAGGCGGAGTTTTTAGAAACTAGGTGACCTAGGTCGGCCTATAAGGATATTGACACTGAATATGTTTACAACTTGTCACAACCACACCGACTTCAAGTAAGTCAATGTGCATTGATGCCAAGAATAATTTGGGGGGGGGGGGGTATGACTTGATAAAAATTTGTTCAGCCGAGGGATTGCGCAAAGAAAGAAGAAAGGTCCAAATGTAGCATAATTTGCAACCACCGTACATAGTGTCTCTTAAAAACAAAAGCTAGTTCTTAATCATATCTGACTTCAGATTTTAACGAGGTACAGGTCGTCGGAGCAACTGGAGGGCCAATTAACAGCAACACGTGTTTACAAACGCACTGTTTTCAGGAGCAAAAGTTATGAAAGTTACAGCAACCAGCTTCTCATGGCTGTACACACAGTTTCCAAGCTGTTATGCTATAGGCCCCTTTCGAAAGTCAACCATTTCGGTGCTGAGGGTAAAAACAAATGGGAAAATGCATTAAAGGGCCTCTAGAGGCAGCCAGCATGCACAGAAAAAAATAATTGTTTCAATTTGAGATAAAAAAGCATCTCCGAGCTTTGCCAATAATAGGAGATCATAATTTGTCTCTTTTACCGAGTAATTTCCTACTCAGAATGAGATAATCTACCTGTCTCAGTTTGAGAAGGTCTTTTACTCAAATTGGAGCATGGAAGTATAATACTTCCATGATTGGAGACAGGGATTTGTCTCCAGTTGAGAGTGTTTAGTCTCCTATATTATTGGCAAAGCTCGGAGATGCTTTTTTATCTCTAACTGAGAAGCCTCCTGTTGTACGAATGAGTGAAGCGATACAGAAAAATATGTCAATTACAAAACAAACATGCATTGATAAGACAACTACTGTGTTGTTCACAAAAATTACATCTATGTAGCGATCACTGGCATGTTTCTGTGAAGCCAAGCGGTATGCACTACATCTCTGATGGGGAAGCCGAGACTCTGTTTCTCAAAACAGATGTCATTGTATACATGCTCTATGTACTGCACATGCATGTACCATGCATGCAGGCCTAGGCAATCAGCACCGTGAAGAAAACTAGGTCTAACTGACTTGTGTCTATAGACAGCAACAGATTGACACACAGCTCTGCATTAGAAATGACTTACTGATGTCAAACATCCCACGAAAATATGGGAGCTGGGCGGAAATTTGGAAAATGTTGGTAAGCGGTAGCACTTCTGCACGTGCAATCGACATTCAAATCGAGATTCAGCATGTCTCAAAATGAAATGCGAGCTACAGCAGCCAAGACACACGACATCTCCGATTGAGAATCCAACGTCTCAATGCCATTGCATAAATCGATCTCATCTCAAAGTGAGATCAAGATTTTTTCTGTGACTCAATACGAGATGTCACTGCCGCGATACTATGAACATTTTTCTCAAACTGAGATAGGCGTTACTCTACGCCTCGTTTTGAGATGGATTTTATCTCGTACTGAGATGATCTATTTTACTCAATGAACGGAAAGAATTGATTTTTATCTCAAAGTGATGCATATTGTGTCTCACAAATTGCAATAGATGAACATAGTTTCACGAGGAGAAGATGAACTCTCAGAATGAGACAAATACTTTACTGAAAACCTGTACTAGACGACATAAGTCTCAGTTCGAAACAATTATTTTTTTCTGTGTGGCGGGGGAAAACCACGGGGAAAACCCAGGTTGAATACCTCGTACTAGTGATTATTACGTTAAAGTGGCGCCGCCTGGCCGAAGAACCGGTACTGATAGTAGCCTAATGGCGAGCTGCCTCTAGAGGCCCTTTAAGTATTGCCAGAAATTGCAGAAATAACTACCAGAAACGCTTGAAATTTGGCAGAAATGTGGTGATGGCCAAACCATTGAGAAGTATGAGAAAAGAATTGGATGCCATCGGTAAATTTTTCGAGAAATTGGTGATCTTCTACACCTGAACAATAGGTGGATTAACAGACACTTTAAACCTTCTATTGTTCAGTTGATTGAAGAAAAATGCAGAAATCTTCAAAAATTAATCGATGACACCCAATTTTTTTCACACACTTCTCAATGAATTGGCCCTCACAACGTCTGCCAAATTTCAAGCGTTTCTGACAGTTATTTCTGCAATTTCTGGCAAAATTTAATGCATTTTCCCATTTGTTTTTACCCTCGGCGCCGAAATGGTCGACTTTCGAAAGGGGCCTGGCCTATTCTTTGGTTGGACATAGGTCGTGAACGTGTTTGTTAGGACTCGAATGCGTCTTGACCAAACCATCCTCAGTAACTTCGAACTCTTACGTCCAACAAGGTGGTCAAGTCATTCCACGACCTGTTCTGTACCACAAACACGACCGAAGTCCCCCATCAATAAACTAATCACCGCCCGGCTTTTCTCGTATTTCATGTCTTAGTGTTAATCATGTATTAATACGATGTACATTTCAAAACCCTCTAACTGTAGTTCCCAATTAAGATAAGAACATTTCACATTCAAAGCCACCGAAAATAAAAATGGTAAAAAAATGCTAAACGTGACGAACACTATTTAATTCTTGTTTCCTATTACTCGGTGTAATGCCTGTTAAACAGCGTTAGCCGAGGCGCTTAACGTAATTTCAGAAAAAGTACCTTAAAAACTGACAACGCTAGTTAACAGCTATTAGCTCTGGTGTCTTGGGTGTGTCTCTTGATTCTAAATAGTCTTAAAAGGCGACAATTCGTGGCGATGTCTATTTGTTTCGTCGGCGTAAAGCTAGTTAAGCCTGTCAGAGACTCTCGCCGATAAACATCAGAGTTTAGACGGTTGATCCGTATCGGGCGGTTATAGTTCCCAAGGCGTCAATTGAGACGAAAGTACGTGGGAAGGTCAATGAAAAAAAGGTTTTCTTTGTCGAAAAATTACGTCCAGATGGAAAAACAGATTTATCAATGTAAACGTAAGCTGCAGTTCGATCTTAAGATTTTATCAAAGGGTGATTTATCTGTGAAACTTGTGATGCCCTATCCAGGGTCTTTGTTAAGGATCGTTACACAACATTAGGCAAGGGGTTGATAATATCACAATGAAAATATTATGGAAATAATGGCCGCTGGATGACTGGGCTGCCTCATCCTGATGACACGGCGGATTTTTTTTCGACGCGATGATGTCACCTTTGAGTTGACATGTTTGATGTTTGGTGATGACCTGCGTAAGGTGAAGAAAATAATCATCTAGTTGCTTGGCTGGTTAAATAATTATAGGCGAGTCTATATGCAATTTTTGATGATGTTATTGCACGTAATTTTTGACCCTTTTGGCCGCTAACTCACAACCAATTTCAAAATAGGTTTCATAAATACAGAGCTCCCTTCATTTCTGCTGCCCACGTTTTCTTCACCTACTTGTGGTGCTTCTCCTTGCGTAAGCTTTCCTACTCTGACAGCTTGCTGTCGATCAGAGAGTCATCTTTTAATGGATCTCCTACATGTCGATGTCGGCAAAAATCAAAAATCCGTCATTACGGAGGTTTAGAAATCAAACGATAAACGTAAACGTTAACGACAACGTTATTTTTGTTCCGAAAATGCAACAGAAAATCTGGTTAATTATATACATTAAAGTATGAAAAATAACGTTGTCGTAAAGTTTACGATTATCGTTTGATTTCTAAACCTCCCTATTTTTTCAGTACATGTACATGTCCTTTCGAGAGAGTGACCAGCGTCATGCTGTCGAGAGTCCTCTCAAGTTGAGAAGCGACTGTCACGAAGTACAGTACTTGCAGTTTGCACTAAAAATTCAATAAGTCATGTACATGTAGTATTGCGGGCTAACGGATTTACATGTATATGATAAAACATGGTCCTATATCCATATTCTAGGCTTTAGAGGGCTGCTGATATTTAATACCAGGGTTAGGCTACTTACGCACAAAACTTCCTTTCTGGACCATAAATTTCATCTCACACCTTTCTTTTGAGTGTCTTACAAAAACCTCTTATTGTTGGAGGCGGGGTAGGGCCAGTAATTTGCGAAATTTTCACATAAAAACATGCGAACCCGGATTCGTTGTCACGGAACCCGACGTTGCATGCGAGCCATTCCACTCAACGACGGCTAACGCGTGCTGGTATGACCCGCCATTGTATAACAAGCAATGCTAAATTACACCCTACCCTCATAATTTACGTAGCAGCGAGAATAATGAATAACAGTGATTACTAGGTACGCGCGGAAAACATAGAATTTGACCAATATTTCATATTCGTCGTTGAATGTGTTGGATTCCGCACGATCCGGTGCAATTTACAAAATGACATTTTTCCTTCAGTTTCCTTATCGGGTAGTACGAATCACGAAGCAAGTTGTCTGTGAAGTGGCATTGTGGTATAGGCCATATAAAAAAATCTTTAGTTTAGCATCAGTCATACTTGTAAAAGGCAAGGAGGGAGGGAGTTTTTATGTATAATTTTTATTTTTTATACTGAAATGTAAACATCGAAAGATAGCTTCGAAGCTTTGCAGCTTCCATTCAAACAACTTCCACACAAACCCTCAGGAGCAAACCCGTAGAAACCCTTAAGAACTGAAAAAATGTTTTTATTTCATAATGTACAAATATGAGGCATGGCGCCATTGAAGGGCCGTATGCACCAAATGAAGATTATCTTGAACTCAGGTTGAGTCACAACTTTTTAATTGTTCAGGTTTGCCAGTGCATGATGTGACAATGGAAAAGTTGTGGCTCAACCTGAGTTCCAGATAATCTTCGCTTGGTGCATACGGTCCTGAGGGTCGTCAGAGTTTATGGTAAAATGGTTTTTAGGAGGAAAAAATTGAAGAAAAAAAAATGAGGCGGCAAGAGATTTCGAGGCGGGAGGTGATAAACTAAAGATTTTTTTATGTGGCCTTAAGTCTCGTATCATCAAACGTTTTCGAGATCACCATGCAGATTTATTTCATACAAAAGAACGTGTAGTTTTTTTTCTTTTTGATGGATTATTCAAATAGAAATGTCATTGTAAAAAAACGGTCGACAGGGATAGAATTCCATGTGCTATGTGGAATTCTTGAGTTGCCGATCGAAAAGGAAGGATCCAAGATGACAATTCAGCAGGGGTTGCCTCTAATTTGAAGATAAGAAAGGCTTCTGAAAGTCTCGATGGAGTCTTAAGGTGCCGCTCCACGTGAAGTTTTCTGTCGAAAGTTTGCTGCCAGATATTAGGGAGGTTTCGAAATCAAACGATAAACGTAAACTTTACGACAACGTTATTTTTCGTACTACACATTAACCAGATTTTATATTGCATTTTCGGTACAAAAATAACGTTGTCGTTAACGTTTACGTTTATCGTTTGATTTCGAAACCTCCCTAGTAACTGTCCAATGACTATCCCGTGGAAGTTGTTCAGCTAGTGACTGTATGACAGCAATATTGCCATCACAGTCACTAGCTGAACAACTTCCACGGGACAGTCAGTGGACAGTTGCTATCTGACAGCAAACTTTCGACAGAAAACTGTCATGTGGAGCCGCGCCTTTAGAAGGTCGCCTGGTAAAGAACTGAGCATGATCATGCTATTACTCTCAAGGTCATATTGATTTATCAACTGGTCCAACCTCTCTTAATATTCATCTCGGTTTCGTGGTTATGGTAATAGGACATTGTTTTTCTCTTAAGATTATTACATTCCATTGTCTTTGCCAATAAAATAAATGGATGACTTGTGTCTATGTGAATGTATCTAACCAAGTATAATCCAATAAGGTACATGTACAGTACCTTCTCGCCTAAGTTATGCCGACTGACAAATGCGAGAGTTTTTTTGTCCTGTGGAAAGTCCATAATTTTTGCAATTGGATATACAGGATTTTCCTCGATGTCCCTTGTGGTGTGCCCTTGCGCCTCTCTTGGGACTTGCACAGTCTGCAAGTTGACTTGCTGGTTCAACTGAAGACCTAGTTCGTTTCTGAGGCACTGCAAGAATTCCACTTGAAATGGGTTCTTGGTCATCTAAGTAACTCTGCGACGAGATTTCTTTTGACCTGCAAAAACTGGTGATGGAAGGTTTCGGTTCTGACTGAAGCAACCGGCTCTCTGGAAAAAGAACAACCATTTTCAAATCAATATCGTGTAGGATGCTATTTATAAAACTTGACCGGATGCACGGCTATCCTCCTAGAATATGAAATCCGAAGGTCAATACATTGGTACCGTATCATACAACAAAAATGTGACCATCCCCTATAATATCGTGTGGGTATTAAATGCCCTGAAGACTTGCAAAGTGAAAATGGGGAGCCACGGTGGTGTAGTGGTTCGGGTCTACGACTAGCGGTCAGAGGTTCCCGGGTTCGAATCCAACTGGGCGTGAGACTTTCGGCAAGTCTCTACCTCACTGGCCTCTCTCCACCCAGGTGTATAAATGGGTACCGGTCGGAAATGTTGGGGTTGTAGCGCTGAATGAGCAGCTCATCTGAGTTCTACTGAAAGGTTTCAGGATAGACTGGGGCTAAAGTGTAAAGTCGGATGACACCTCTACCGTTGTTGATTTCAGACTATAAACCCAAACTGTAACTTATTAAACTTTAAAATCGTCAAAATTTCTCCTTTCTTGCAATTCTGTAATATAAAATTGACCCAAACTCCGTTATCGTTTGAGGGCAGCAGTGGTTTCGTCAAGACTCTTCTGCACTCGTGACGTCACCGAAGAGCTCTTCAAATCGACTCGGTTACCTTGGATTCACCATCACACCTAATTAATGATAATATCAGGCCAGTGCCAAAATGTGGACAAGACCGCATGGCCAGATATTCCCTCGGACAGCACAAACCAATTATGTATTCTAATTCAATCATCCTATGATATTCAAATATCACACAGCTAGATCATGATGAATTCAAGGTCCCTTCAAAGGTTCCGACCGAAAGATGACAGGCATCATGGCCGCGCCTCGTGACACCAAACCCCGGTCACCAACCCCCACACCCATAACTGTCAAAACCCTAATCCAAACTATCAACCATCTCTGCATATTTTCGTCGAAATGAGTTTTAAATCCGTGCACTCAAAGCCCCGATAACTGTCCGGAAATTATTGCAATGATCTTAGATTTTCCAGGGCCATTTCCGCTGCATCTGGACCAATTGAGGTTTAATTCTGAACTCAACCAATCGACTTTTCAGCTACAAATGGGCACTAATTACATAAATTTGTCAGTATTTCTAGGATTCGATACGTCTTGTAATGCAATAGTAATACAAGTAGCCTCCAGAGTGTGTTGATGTTGGCCAGAGCTAACACCGCCCTTATATTAACATTCCCTGTCGATCCTTGGGTCGAGTTTACGAGGGTTGGTTCTAAACCTGGCACTGGCACGCTGGCACTGGCAGTGGCACTGGCATCATATTATGGCCAGAAATCATGAAAAAAATGTATATTTACCTAACAGCTATTATTTTGGAAGATAATAGGGCCAACCAGTTTAAGATGGATCAATTATGTTGAAACATCTAAAAAACTAGAAAAAAAATTAAAATTATTTTCAACATAATTGATCCATGTTAAACTGGTTGGTCCTATTATCTTCCCAAATAATAACTGTTACGTAAATATACAACTTTTTCATGATTTCTGACCATAATATGATACCAGTGCCAGTGCCAGGTTTAGAACCAACTCAGTTTACGAAGGGTGTTTATGGTAGACGTGAGTATGTTTGCAGGGGCTTTGCCCCGAAACGTCGAAGATGGAGAACTTCACACAGACCAGTGCCGATATCAAAAAAACCTTGCTAGGGTTAGTTACTTGCTAAAGTGCCCAGTTTGTACAGACAAATGTACACAACTATGAATGAGCTGCCCTTTATGTTCCCCAGATACTTTTTGGGGAGAGTAGGGTAATAATGTGAAGCACTTTGAGACCGTATTTCAGTGGAAATCGTAATTAAAGCACCATATTGTTGCAATTAAATTCTGTCTTACTCAGCTGATCAGGTCAGCGATCGTTACTCCTTAAAACAATACGTGATGAATCAATCTATTACATCAATAAATTATTGCTGTCGGAAAATTTGTCGAAAACTTCATTTAGATAAGGCACCGATGATTATTTTGTATTAAATCTGATAAGATGCTTGATAACGAAAAAAGATTACAGAACAAAACAGAGTTATTCATCCATTTATTGAAATTATACAGTTCAATGTTCTTGTCTATGACATCTGGTAGTCCGGTACTTCAATGCGGAACCAGCGCGTTATCAGCACGTCTACTCTACCATCATCATAGAGTCGATCCGGTGCCGAGTTTGGCAGATCACGGCCAAGACGTTCCCCTAACAGCAGGATCCTGGAACACCAGATGTACTGTTTTCTCTGCCGTCCAAACATGCCAAACCCTCCCCTCTGTCGATGCTGCAGTCCAAAAATGACAACTCCTTGCTGCCAAGTGGGACTCGAAATGAAGAGATTGCGTGAAATTTATTCAGAGTGATCCTGTTCACCTCCAGGGGTCCACAGAAGAACCTGACACCTTTTAATAAATAAACTATTGCTTCATCGCCTCACAGTATCGGAAAATCTCAAAAGTCAAAAAATGTGTACTGCTACACTGTTCAAGTCTGATGCCCACGAAAAGGAAAGTGCAAAGTGTGGGCAGAAATTAACTGAATAATTCAAAGACAATTTTAAGTCATGATCCAGTTGACCAAGTTTGAAAACTTCACGAAAGAGCGTTTTAATGTTTTGCCCACACAGGGGTTGCAGGCGTGGGCAGTTCGTGTGACGACGGTGTTTTTCCCTTGCGATATCCATCTGTGATCTCTGCTGACACGACATACTGTACTCCCCCCACGTGAGAGACTGTCGCCTAAGATCCCGAAATGACTGAGTCCAATACTCCCAAGATCTTTATGCCAAGGTTTCCGTAGGGGTGGGAAGTGCAGAAGTCTTTACAGTTCCTATTTCTATACTATCCGACAATAGTTAGGTTTCGCATAGCTGACGAAACACGAAGTACGAAATACGAAATTGGACTTCATTTCCATGATGTAATGTATTTCAGGAGATGGTTGGTACCACAAATATCGCCTGGTCGCCTGTGGCAAAAGACCGTCGTTTAGCGTATGATGTTAGACCAATGGAGGTCACCTTTCGTTTCCACTTCCTCGATACGGAGTGGAAATTTAAAAATTCAAGATGCACCGTAAGTCTCTCGGTCTTACAAGATATACTAAAAGATGACTGGCAGCAGGGACATTTGTGGTACCAACCGTCTCCTGAAATGCATTACGTCATGGAAATGAAGTCCAATTTTGTATTTCGTACTTCGTGTTTCATCAGATTGGCGAAACCTCACAGTTTATTCCTGCCTGGCGAGAAATTAGAACACTGACATTCTTACACTTTTATTAATTGTAGTACATGTTTCATAGAGAGTTTCTGTCACTCACTGTGCACGTCGTTTCCAGTCTTTCGTATCATAGGAATTTGAACAGGAGACATGAAGAAATTACTGCAAAAAAGACCACGTGTCTTTTTGCAAACATCACCCAAATTCCTCGTCGTAATACGTGATTAAGACATGACTCAGCCGTGCAATATTTATTCCTGTTCGCAAGATTGCCATATCATTTATTTCCACTTTATATTTTTTCCAAAGAAAGCTAGCAATTTGAAAAAGTTCAACTGGAAATTGCTTTCTTTTTTATGCAACGTTATGTTTCCCCAATAATGCTGTCTAATTCCTTCTATCAGCCAAATTGCTCTTCGTTTGGAAAATTTAACTTTTTTCTCATTTTGATGAAAGCAAAATTTGCCTTGGCTTTGCGTCCTTCTGATTCTTATCGCCAAGTAAAGACGATTGGAGAAATAAGGCATAATCCCCTGTCCACTGGTATCGTGAAATCCCAGGGCCATCCGCAAACGCTAGAAAAACACTTTGGTAGATCTGCTGATCCGACAAAGCCACAAACTTACCGGGAAATGCGGACCCTATCCCACTGCCTCAATAGGTGTCACTAGTGGTTAAAACTATTGAAATGAAATTGACATCCAGGTCCTGATCAATTTCCCATACAAAAGGCGTCCATTGTATAGGAGCTGGTTTCGGTGTGCTGCCCTCTGTCGTAGCTAGGATTCCCATTGGTCTAGAAATAGATTGCGCTCCATAATTCGACATGGTCCTGGAGAGGATGATGTTATTAACACTTTCACTCACTGGTAACTTCATCACCATTAAAAAACAAGAATAGGACATCCTGACGATGTCAATTCCCGACTTGTTTTATGTAAATATTCTCCTTTCCTATTGGAATATTGTTTGGTCATGTATTGTTTTGTGGTCACATAAGCGTCGCCTTGTTCACATTTGACCTTGACCTTGACCTTTGATCACCAAGGTCATTGCATAATCGAATTGGGCATCCTCAATAACCTGAGTATGGGTGACATCATGCCTCTACCTCTACCACCGGCACAGATATTTCAAATGATCAAATTTTACCTTGACCTTGACCTCTGATCATCAAGGTCACTGCATAATCGAAATGGGCATCCTCAATAACCTAAGTGTTGGTGATATCATGCCTGTACCTCCACCACAGGCAGTGATATTTCAAATTATCAAGTTTGCCCTTGACATTGACCTCTAATCATCAAGGTGATTGCATAATCGAAATGGGCATCCTCAATAACCTAAATAAATATCTCGAAATCATGCCTCTACCTCTACCACAGGCAGAGATATTGCAAATTATCAAGTTTGACCTTGACTTCTGATCATCAAGGTCATTGCATAATCAAAATCGGCATCCTCAGTACCCTAAGTATGGGTGATATCATGCCTCTACCTCTACTGCTGGCAGATATATTTCAAATTATAAAGTTTGACCTTGACCTTGACCTCTGATCATCAAGGTCATTGCATAATCGAAATGGGCATCTTCAGTAACCTACGTCCTTGAAAATTTTGCCGAACGGGCTCAAACTGTTTGCGAACGGAGTGGACGTAGTGGCAACTTTATACAGTCTTTTTACGAACTTCATGGACGGGAAGGGTGCTCCAGAATATCGAAGCATTATCTGACCAAGGGTTACACGTTCTAGTCCGTTTTACGATTTTTTTAGGACGGGGCAGGACGTTTTGAGAAGTACTTCAGTGTGACAGGCCCTTAATACCCCCATCACACTGAGCTAGTTCTCAGTACGTTCTTGAAAATTTTGCCGAACGGGCTCAAACTGTGTGCGAACGGAGTGGACGTAGTGGCAACGTTTTACAGTCTTTTTACGAACTTCGTGGATGGGAAGGGTGCTCCAGTACATCGAAGCATTATTTGGCCAAGGGTACACGTTCTAGCCCGTTTTACGATTTTTTTAGGACGGGGCAGGACGTTTTGAGAACGACTTCAGTGTGATGGGGGTATTAGGTACTGTCACACTGAAGTAGTTCTCAAAACGTCCTGTCCCGTCAAAAAAATCGTAAAACGGGCTAGAACGTGTAACGTTGGCCAAATAATGTCTCGAAGTGCTGGAGCACCCTTCCCGTCCGAGCCCGTCCATGAAGTTCGTAAAAGTACTGTAAAAAGTTGCCACTACGTCCACTCCGTTCGCGGACAGTTTGAGCCCGTTCGGCAACATTTTCAAGAACGTACTGAGAACTAGCTCACTGTGATGGGGCATTAGAAGTTTGACTCTTGGACTTCGGAAGAGCAACAGGGATCATGCACGAAGACGATGAAAGCCAGCAAATGACAGAACACACACCACTGGAGCCGAATCGGTTAATGTCGTCCTGGGTATAACAGAAATATACCCAGGTTCAATGTCGTCCCACAAAACTATAGCCTGGGTATAGTTCGATGTACAAAAGTCTACCCAGTACAGTAGTTTTGAGCCTAGGTACGTACGAGTTAGGAACGGATCTCGCGTGATCAGCAGGACCGCCCGCGATTGGTACTTCTGTCGTACACCTGGGCGGCATGTTGGTGACAAATGCGTGAATTAAAAACATGTTTTTCGACTTGTCATGCTTGTGGTCATGTGACATTTGCGAGAACAATCTCGTCTTCAGGTGCTGTATCCAATCCTGGGTATAGGCCTACTTGTAGATCGAACTATACCCATGGTATAGTTTTGTGCGACGACATTGAACCTGGGTACATGTATATTTCTGTTATACCGAAGACGACATTAACCGATTCGACACCACTGGAACTGTATGGCGGTCTTGAATGGCAAGATGATTCAACAATCAGATCCAGCCTTCGGATATGGATTATATGACCAAGGGTCCAGTTCCTGATCTGTTAGATCTGGAACCATAAAATGAATAACACAAGACGTGATTGTATAAAATTAA
>NMRB01002885.1:8760-19039 GCA_002633025.1 Notospermus geniculatus
ATGACAGGCACTAAACCATCAGGCATTGGTTGAGAGAAATTGTTCATTTCGGTCGGTAGAGGTAGGATTAGGTAGATTAGGAAATCAATGGGAATGTCACATTTCATTTCACCAAGGTCAGTTTCTTTATGACATTTTAAGAATACAAAGGGTGTGTTCAAAAAATGCTCGCTTCAGTGAATTGGCCCTGAAATGTGACATTCCCATTGATTTCCTAATCTACCTAATCCTACCTCTACCGACCGAAATGAACAATTTCTCTCAACCAATGCCTGATGGTTTAGTGCCTGTCATGTGACTTCGTGGCATTTTCCTGGAGTGACCATGCAGGTAGGCCCTACTTTGTAAACTAGAGTATTTGCATTAACTTCATACAATTTAAATAGAACTGTGCACTGCGCTGCTAGACTTTTTGAGAATGTAAAGAAACATAAAACGCAGATACATGTTATTTCATGCATAATACAATGTAGTGTTTTTTTGCTGACGACTGAAAGGAAGGAAAGGTAAGGTAACGGGGTGTTTATTGGTAGATGAGGACGTCAGACTCTACTATTTTAATAGTGAGGTTTCGCAAATCTGACGAAACTCATGCTACGTTCACACACAATACGGATTTAAACCGAATTCCGAAGTGCGCATTCCGGAATTCGGTTTAGTTTATGCGTATTAAAAACCGTTAGTTCACACGGCGTTACAATCCGATTCAGGCCATAATCCTAACTAAACTGCGCCGTCTATGAACAGCAGTATTAACTAAGGGCAAACCGGTAACCACTGACCCAACTTCGTTGATTCGGATTAAACTGTTCAGACTACAAAGTTATTGCGGATTAGGTGGTGCGCACAAGCTAGCACGGATTAACAACCGTACTTGTTAGTGCGGATCCGAACTAAAGGGTTTCTAGTGTGACCTCTTATTCCGAATCAAGGCGTTAGTACGGTTTAAGTCCGGATTAAACTGCTAGTGTGAACGCAGCTACGAAGTACGAAATTGGACTTCATTTCCATGACGTAATGTATAAGGCTCGGAGGCCCTTCTTCTTACCGGTATATGCTTCCCGAGTAGCCCCGAGACTTTTTCTCAATTTTGTGTGCAGTTAAATAGACAGATTTTTTGCGTCACAAATTCGAGATTTCGAGCCACTTTTCACCCTTAAACTCCTCCCGCAGTTTCAAACCGCTACCCACAACGTTACCCGCGCTCTGAAACTGCTTCATTTGATGCGATCCTCAAAATAGCACCAATAGACGGCGTTACTGTTCGAGTCACTTTGTATTCCAAATTTTTAACCTGTTTTCTTTTTCATTAAATCCGAAGGATTTGTATTTGACAAAAAGTATCTCGACATACCGGTACCAGAAAAGAGTTTACGTAGCACCGCTAGAAATCGTTTCGAATGCATTGCTCTGTGTATTCTGGACCAAACATGTCGCTCTGTTGCCATGGCAAATACGACGAAATGTCGTCTGTTTCAAGTCACAAGAAACATCAGTCGTGCTGACAAACAAAAGGAGGAATGCAGAAGTTGGAAATTTCGAGCAATTGAATACGAATATGAATGAAGTCGATGGATTTAGGGCTCAAAAAGGTTCTCTCACATGCTACAGTGTAGGCCTAGGCCTACATGTACACACTACTGCAAATGTGACCTTTAAATGTTACCTTCCACAGCAAAACCAGGCACATGTCGCTTTTAGCTTGGCAGGTTGAGACCAAAATGTTTGTCACTTTCACTAATGACGCCGAAAGGGTAAATGTCCTGGGTATAGGCCTATACAAAGATTACCCAGGATCTCATTCATCACTAAAACAATACCCTGGGTGCAGTTTCGGTACCGTAGCCGAACATCACCCAGCTTCCGCAATCTGTGCCTAGGAACGAGTCCTATTTAGAAATCCCGTGGAATCTCGCGGTCTCGCGCCACGGTACTTGTTGAGTGTAGCTGTTCATGACATTCTTCAGCCAGTCACGTGACCACGGGCGAGACAACCTCGAATCCATGTGTCATACGACGATGCTGGGTGATGTTCGCTACCGAAACTACACCCAGGGTATTGTTTAGTGAAGACTGAGATCCTGGGTAATCTTTGTATATACCCAGGACGACATTTACCCTTTCAGCACTACATGTAATGACTGTCTGATGAAATCTGCCCCGGGAAATCTGAAATGATCTATTTCTTCCATTCTCTCCTGGTGTCATCTCAGTTCGTTTAGGCTCACCTTCTGAGCGACACTGATGCGCCTGGTTTTGCTGTGGAAGGTCAAAATGTGGTCAGGTTGGAAAGGGTTAAAACAGAACACATTTCCAACTACAGCTAAATGCCAATCCCTTGTAAAAACCCCCAACACGAATACAAGTATTCATTTTGCATTCTGATCAGCTGATACTGATACGTTAGTTCAATGCAGTTGAGTATGAGATCCATGCACCTCTAGTTATGGCATTTCCCGCGAAAAAGATCGTCAATACCACGCGGCAAAAGGCCTGCGGTCTGAGGTAAGATTTTAGTTATTCAAGTAAATATCTGTTACTGGAAAGAAACTGACAAACGAATTTGGTATGAGTAGAAAGAGAATTCTTCCTGGATTAGAGCCATATAAATTACTGAAGATTGCAAGCAAAGGTTTGGGAGAAATGGACTCACAAATAGAACGATCTCTGTCGGATTGAAACGCTGGAGTCGCGTTGGTGCTGATTGCCACGGAAGTAAAATAACAACGCAGTTTGAGAAATCTTGATTGAAATTTTCATTTCAACAAAGTGGTACAATTTCCATACCTTTTCAACGACCTTAGACAAAATTTCTTCATTTTCCATGGCCTTGGGAAGAAAAGTAAAATTCCATGACTTTTCCAGGTTTTCCTACACTCCTCTCGCAGTGTTTTGTTTCGCTCCGTACCTACGCTTCACAAACCACTGCTTCGAATGGCCGGTATTCTGCCGATTTACCGCCAGATGGCATCACTACTGTCCAACCAATCAGCGCCCGCCATCAGGCTGCAACTGAGCAAAATCCTAAAACACTTTCTCCAGCGCGGCAGCGGGAACAGCAGTGGTGCCATCTGGCGGTAAATCGGCAGAATACCGGCCATTCGAAGCAGTGGTTTGTGAAGCGTAGGTACCGAGCGAAACAAAACACTGCGAGAGGAGTGTAGGTTTTCCATGACCGTACGAACCCTGTAAGTTATTTTCCTCCGCGGAATAATATGTGCAATATTTTTCCGCGGAAATAAATTATATATATAATTTTTTCCACGGAAAAAATTAAAAAATTCTGCGAAAATATTCCACGAAAAAATGTATTTCTGCAGAAAAAATGATGTATTTCCCCGAGAAAAAAAACATAATTTATTTCCTTGGACAAAAGTGATGGAATGCCGGAGAAAAATATCTTTCTTCCACGGGAAAAATGTATTTGCCAAAAAAATAATGTATTTGAGCTGAAACAAATTATTTTTTAGGGAATAAATGATAAAAATCCAGGGAAAGATAGATATCTTTTGACACCCAGTGGATGGTAAGGGGTTAATAGATGGGAGCCAATCCATACTAATGGTGGATGAGGTGAGCAAAGCACATGGTTAATTGATCTGGGGATGTCCGTCTACTCTACCATTCTATAATAGTTTACCATTTAATGGAACATTGTAATTGTTGACAGTCAGTCTCTGATAATTCCGACTCACCTTTATCTATAAACCACCACACAAAAAAATGGATATAGGCCTAACATGCCTACATGTAAGTTATATAGGCCAAGGCCTAAAATAGACAAAAGATAACAACTGTGATGTGAGCTGATGCGCAGATGAGATAAAACCTTGTGGTCATGGTGAGCTGTGCAGAAAGGCTGTTCTTGCTTTTACTTATGTCAGCAGAAGCCCACAGGATAGTTTGACATCATCCAGAGACAGAAAATGCTGACATCATCAGGCGGGAAATTCAAATACCCCTGTTTTACATTTCTGCCGATTGCGCCCCCTGGTAGACAAAAATGAAACACTTTACCCCCACAGGAGATGAAGAATTAATTAAGCTACCTAACCTATCAATTACAGTTTGATGTATTTTCTCTGGGCTGAGTTTTTGGGGATTGTTCATTTTTCGGAAAATGCCCCCTGGAGGGCAGAATCTAGGTCAAATCGCAAAAAAAATTGGTTCTGTTTCGAGCCCTCCCTAGGGCCTACGGCCCCACCAACTTTCATGACCCTGGTCCTTGTGGTTGCGAAACGAGCCAGTTTAACAGACACACAGACAGACACACACACACAGAGACATTTTGAGCCATTTAGTCATATGAATAGCTGATACATGTACATGTACCAAGTTTCAGATCAACAGCCCCAGCGGTTACGAAACGTGCCCTGCTAACGGACGACGATGGACACGTCACTCCATGACGACTAAGCTCACAGGTGAGCTAAAAAGGGCAACCAAAAAAAAACCAAGATGAACAAAACAAACCCATCACAGGTAAAATATTCTGAGAATTAGACACTTTAATGATTTATTAATAATTGCCTGAACCCAGAACATACTAATATTTATGGTAAAATCACTACAGTACAGATTACAATTGACATCCCTACGGCTTTGCGTAAGTTACACGTAACTTAATATGTTTTGGTTGCACATAACCCACACAGCATACGTCATATGTACGAAACGCAAATTATACTCATCTATACTATAATGGACGGTAGCCATGTTGGATTTTGTTATCAACCTGAGTTGACCTGTTTATCTGCTATACCTTGCTATGTAANTATGATGTAACACCTCTTAGTGACCGCCAGTTAGTGTTGTAAGAACGTAACAAATTTTGATGTCATACATGTAGATGTAAGCCATGGCGTCCACGTCATTATTGATGATGTCATGACCTGCATTTTTTCTCTGTGATGCCAAATACTACGACGTTCTGGGATGGCTAACTGGTGGTGACCTTGATCATTTGACATCAATGGAGAGCATACTATGAAGTGGTGACTCTGCCACCTATCAGCACCCTCCTGGCATTGCCTGGTCGCAAGTCCGACATTCAAAAGTTTTACCCCGTGCCATCGTGCTTTCCCAGATACACAAATAGTTGATCTCTATGCATTAATGATGATTCATGTACTACACATATAAAGGAAAGCTTGCAGTACACACTTTTGTTTTGAGAATTTCAACGAAGCTTGAAATTGGATAAGTTTTATCCATCATACCAATTAGCTGGGACTTTTCCCTGATCTGGCGGTCACAGTCAGTGTTAGCTCCAACAAGCTGACTACAGCGGGTGATCCACTCTTGCGATTTTTGCTTGAGACGGGGTTGCGCTCCCTTGCGGTTACCTTATATGGCAATCGGAAGTCCTTATAAGGTAATCGCAAGGGAACGCAACCCCGACTCAAGCAAAAATCGCAACAGTGGATCACCCGCTTTACTGTAATGAAAGCTAACAACTATTCAATGCCTACCTTATCATCAATAGTATCAAACTTGGTAAGGACGATGCCATCTATCAGCCTCGGGTTGGTCATGTTGGAGTGATCGGCCAGCGCCTGGTTGAACTTAACCAGCTGATCTACAGCCTCGTTTCCAACCAGAGCCTCTCCCACGAACAACACGAGGTCGGGTTGGTTCACTTTTATCAGCTGAAATGGTCAAACCACATGTGTAGGACAGGGTCATGAATTGGCAGTAAGCTGGAGTTATAGAGACCTTTTTTCACTGACAAACTTCTCAAGTTCTGTTGTTATTATAGTGGATCTAAAATGTCGTGAATGACAAGTGCCCTTTTTCAGGCTAGCGTGCCTTTTTAACAAAGATTGCACATGAGGGACACACTCTGCGTGAGCTACTGCGAAACTAATGTATTAGGCCAGCCCTGCATAATAGTGCATAACCACGATCTATAAATACACACAGTACACCTGCATGGTCTATATTCCTGTCCACAGTGAAGTACAGCTGGACTGCGGACAGGATTTTGCAGTAGCTCACGCGGAGTGTGTCCCTTATGACTAAGGACATCTCAACTGCTATATATCCCTGCGATGAAGATCTACATGTACATGTAATTACCTTAGCGAGAGCCCTCATCAATGGCTCGTTGTCCTGCATACGGCCAGCAGTATCCACCAAGACAACATCCAATTTACAATCACGAGCTGAAAACAGTTAAATTCCATGTAATCATATTGCAGCCTGTGACAAACTTTGAGCGAGATCCATTCAGTGGTATTTGCAAAACCTTGTTCAGAAGATGAAAACTGAAGAGACTCATAGAAAGACAAGTCTACCAAAACACTGGTGTTTATCGGAATTTCGAACAATGTAAGGACGTCGGTCTAGCTAGTCAAGTCCAACAGGTGATTAAGCATGTTTCGCCGACCGCACTGCCTTTGTTGAGACGATTATATAATGACTTGTAAAGGGGCATACCTTAGATGACCTCATTTGGGCGGCATTCGTCATATAGGCCTATTTGCTGTTGTGACCTGATGGATAGTACACCCTTAGTCAAAAGTAAATGCCCACCTAATTTTCCGGTATATTTCCTTGCGTATTTTTCATAGCCACGTTTTCTTTTCATACAGATAATCTAGGGCCACTAGGACACCGTTTAAGACCATAAAACTTGAAATTATGAATGAATCACAAGCTTAGACAACTGCAAAACAAGCCCGCTGGCATGTTTTGCGATTCCTTTGTTATTTAGACACCGTTGTCTATCTTTGGACGGCAGGTTTAGACACGTCTAAGCTACACATCCTTCTGTAATCGCAGTTTAAGCTAGACGACTGATTTAGACTTGTCTTGGCGAGTTAGACTTGTCTAAGATATAGACATCCTTTATAAGTTCGGGCCAATATGTCCTCCACCATGAGGTGTGGAGGGCATAATGATATCTGACAATAGGAGCTGTCAGAGAGTTGACCAAGTACGGCCCAATTCAATGCATATAGCGGATCCATTCATTCTTGATCGAGCACCAATCACGTGAATTTTCCTGTGTATTCGTCCGCTAGAACTTTCCTGCCATCTTTGGCAATACGTGCAGGTGACTGCTCCTACTGGGAAAAGTACATGAAATCTTGGCACTGATATCTGACAATTGAGAAAAATATCTGAAATCTTGGCACTGATCTGACAATTGTGACCCTCCACAGCAAAACCAGTTGCATGTCGCTCAGAAGGTGAGCCGCAACGAACTAAGATGACACCAGGAGAAAATGAAAGAAATATATTATTTCAGATTTCATAACAGACAATATTGAAATTGATAAACATTTGGTCTCAATATGCCAAGCTAAGAGCGACATGCAACTGGTTTGCTGTGGAGGGTCACAATTGGGAAAATACCTGAAATCTTGGCACTGATATCTGACAATTGGGAAAAATACCTGAAATCTTGGCACTGAATCTGACAATTGGGAAAAATACCTGAAATCTTGGCACTGAATCTGACAATTGGGAAAAATACCTGAAATCTTGGCACTGATATCTGACAATTGGGAAAAATACCTGAAATCTTGGCACTGAATCTGACAATTGGGAAAAATACATGAAGTCTTGGTACTGATATCTGACAATTGGAAAAAATACCTGAAATCTTGGCACTGATATCTGACAATTGGAAAAAATACATGCAATCTTGGCACTGATATCTGACAATAGGGAAAATATCTGAAATCTTGGCACTGAAAGAGCTAAACACAAATTGGTGACTCACCGAAGTTGATTGCCTCCATAGCAATCCCAGCAGCATCCTTGCCGTAGCCTTTCTCATACAGCTGCACCATCTGAGTGCCGTTGTGGGCTGCGGCAGGGTGGAGAGCATTCAGTTTGCGGGTATGCGTGCGTAGCTGTTCAACAGCGCCTGCACGGAAAGTATCACATGCAGCAATGAGAACACGGAAGTTGTTTTCCACGAGCCAGAAGGCGATCTGAAGAATATGATGATTAAGTTTTGATCAAATTTGTTGGAGAAACCAGATTCAGGNAGGCAAGTAGATGTTGGCTGAAATACTGGTAATGGCATCTTTCACAAAATTTTCAATCTGCAACTCATCTCTAATCATGAGGAACCTGAAGGGTCCTGCCTGAGTAACTTGCACTGTCAGACAGAGTTGCGCTCTCCATCATGAGCACCACTCACCTTGGCAAGATTGGTGGATTTCCCCACCCCGTTAACGCCACAGAATGTAATAGTAAATGGTCGCCTCTGTTGCTTGGCTTCCATGGCATCTCGTAGTATATCAATGCGACGTTTTGGAGAGAGAATCTGAACACATGATTCCTGAACTGTGTGCTTCACCGTCGAGTTGATAGCTGGAAGAGAAACACAGTGGGTCATCAGAAAGTAGTGAGAGTTCAGGGTTTTCGTCAAGCATTGGCCAAGCATTATGACGCAGGGTGACTTTGATCCACCAAGGGCCATACTTCAGTTTGAGGGGTCACTTTGTTATATAAACGCCCGTGAAAAAAAAATACTGGTGCGATTCATGGCGCTCGTGGGAAGACCATTGGAACGATCAGAATAGCACCCATAACCAGCTTTTCACTGGCGTGTTCACGCAGTCATTTGCCACAAATCGCACCCGCCCCAATCCACTCACATACAGCCTCATCAATTCCTTCAAAATCCCTTCTTTTTGCACGTCTAATCCGTGTAATCAAGTTGGTTTTGTTTGTGATGGCCATGTAAGATGTGTAAGAATGCTTCCGGCTTCCCCAAAGACACGCTTACCCCTTGAACTTGAAGTTGAGACCCCCTGGCTCTGACATGTTTCGGTGTTTCCTCTGTCTGAACTTGAAATAGCGGGAGTGAATCACCCCTGACGGGAGTGAATCACTCCCGAGGGGCATCTGGGGAGTGATTTTTCATAGTTCCTGTGGCAAATCCACAGGAGTGACCGATAGCTCCCGAAGGAAAATCTCCTGACTGACACTGGGTTCTCGTTTCGCTATTTAAAAAAAGTAAATGGACTTACAACTGAATGTTCCAAGCACACGTCCTTCCAGTTTAGTTGAGACAGATTGGCACAACTGATCAGCAATATCTGCTGCAACATTTTTGGCGATAAGGTGGTCTCTCATCTTGGCGAGTCCTGGTTCGACATCCTCCTTGGTGAGGGTCTTAGAACCAACCAGTCCTTTAAGAGTAGAGAACCAGCCACCTTTCCCCTTACTAGCACTGAAATGGACAGACAGAATATAGGCCTACTCCTCCTGCAGCGGTACATGGAGTCCAGATGCAACTTAACCACTTTAGTACCAGACATTGTGTCATTATGACGTCATCAGGACATCATGTAGTGCACTTTTGCATGTGACGCTAGTGCAATACATTTGTGATGCCATGGTAGCATCACGACATCATGGGCCGATAAACTGGTCTGTGGTAGCAAAATGGTTAAGCGAAATGGTTAAAGCTAGGAATCCACTGCTGATTTTCTGCGATTGAATACACTGCAAGGAACTGACACTGGTCACCAACCTGAAATCGATCACATCTTCGCCATTGGTGGAAATCATGTCTACTAGTCCGCTACAGCAATCGAGTGCCCAGTTGCAACGCAACCCAGGTGCAAAGCAAGTCACAACACAAAATCAGGTTGAAAATCACAGGTGGATTCCCCGCTTAAGCAACATTCACACTGGCCCTATAGGGCCAACATCCATTTTGACTCAAACCAATCATTGTTTGAAACATTCACACTCACAACACATTGAAATCGATCTGGCTAAAATGCAGATGTGAATGTTGCTATTATCTAAAGGAAGCTTTAGATATGGGACCCAGTCAACAGGTTTCTGGAGATGACAACTGGGAGACACGCACCCTTTTTTGGAGGTTACCAACTCCTCCTCCTCTTCCTCCTCCTCCTCTGAGGAACTCTCCGTATCAAGGTCCTTCAAACCACCCTTCATCTGGCCAACCAAGGACAGCTGCAAACAACACATTCAGATGTACAGATATGTGGTAGTCACAATTCACACAGGCCGCCATATTGTCGGTCAAAAAACCCAGCGTCAACACTACAGGTGACGATGTCAAAACATTGCACATGGGCCCACCTCACTGAAACTTTGAATGGAGAACAAAATGGCGACCATTTGACGGCCAGTCACGTGACACCTCTATAAGACTTACCGCCTCCTCGTCTGGCACGATTTCTTCCCCAGTCTCAACTGCCCCGTTTTCCCCGGCTGGTTTACTGAAGTCCAGAGCCTTCGTCTCCTTCATGGTGACCGCCCCCTTGTCCCAAACACGGGCCGA
>NMRB01002885.1:40253-84507 GCA_002633025.1 Notospermus geniculatus
GACGTTATGATCAAATCAAACGGACTGACAACAAAATTTAATGACCACTTGAAGAATTTTTGGACCTAAGTTCCGTACACAATTCAACCCAACTAACTCACGATCGTGCAAATCAAATTCGGCCTATTTTCGTCATCCACAGACCCAACTCATTTCTCATTGCCAGGAAGGAAATCCAGCCTCACGCACGATACGCATCCGCTTTTTCAGCCCACAAAAACCCTAATATCTCAAAAACTATGCAACGTATCAAAATTTCGTTGACCTCAGACAAAACTACATACAATTCGCCGTACATACATACCAAGATCAATAACATTGGACAAAACATGACTCCACAATCGGATGGAAACGAAAAATCAGACACGAAAATAAGGGTCACTTAGTGAGCCAATATTCACGCCTAAGAGTGTTCAATCCGACACGAGTCGGAGCGGAAATCTGAAGTTCCATTTTCGTGGGCGGTGAAAATGATCGGGTGCCAACTTTTGCTTGGCGGTTTAGGACCACTTTAAGCAAGATATGAAGTCGCTTGGTGAAATAATGACAAACTGTGGCAGGTTCGTCACTTTTGTCGAACTTTGACCTCTGTGACCTTGAAAAGTAGGTCAAATCAAAAGCCCGTTACCCGTTGTATGTTATGTATCCTTATTAGATACACCTATGATAAAAATTTGGAGAAGATCTAGTCATTAATTCAGGAGTTATTGCACTTTTTGTGTTTTCGGTTTCCGCCACCTGGTGGCCAAGCTAAGAGTCGAATCGGACCGAAACTTGGTATCATGGGTCAACTGACCTAGGGGTATATACGTACCAAGTTTCAGATCAATAGCTCTGGCGGTTACGAAACGTGCCCTGCTAACGGAACACGACGACGACGGCCGACGGCCGACGGACGCTGCACCATCGTAATAGCTCACCCCAGTGAGCTAAAAATACATCCTACAGGTAAGTCTTACAGGGTAATCCTGGGTAACCCTTTTTGTTACCCAGGATCGTCCTGGGTACAAATAAGGTACCTTAACATTACCCAGTTTTAAAATCCGCGCCATTTCCACCTGCGCCCGAGGTTGTGGTACGTGCGTTCACATTCTCGCTGACAGTTGTCCCTCCCAGTGCATATCATGGTGTCGCGTGCAAGCCACTTCAGTTTTCGCATCAACTTTGACACCTGCTTTCAACTTGTATATAGATCTACCATTACCCTACCGACATCCACCAGATTTTTCTTCAGCTGTCTTCCTTTTGAAATGAAAATTCCATCTCTATAGTGATGGAATAGATTGCAAATACGCCTGTAAATCGCAGTGTTTAACGCGAGTTGCCATTCTGACAGCTGCTAACAATCACCACGTCAAAATGCATGTGTATAAATTCGTGGTGGGCTAAAATAAGATAGTACCGTACCTCGAGCGCAGGTGGAAAACGGCGCGGATTTCAAACTGGGTAATGTTAAGGTACCTTATTTATACCCAGGATCGTCCTGGGTAACAAAAAGGATTACCCAGAATACCCAGGGTAATAATGAGGTGTACCCAGGACGACATTAACCGATTCAGCAGTAGTGCTGTGTACACAGGGACACGAAAATAGTGCATGTTACGAAAAATATCAAAATAGGAACTCCGTGATATTTATGTCAAAGAAACTCCAATGCTCGCTGCTCGCAGCGCCGATCTGGCGGGATAAAATGTCACGCGGGTTCCTCACTTTCGAATTGATGGTATACCACCCTGATCGCAACTGCCTGGGTCCACATTCACGATATCACATCGTGTAGAATTTGTCAGTTCATGAATGAAATGACCCATGGACCATGTGCTCACCTGGGTGAATGTACCAGAAGAACTAACAATTGTCAAGTCAATGTGTTCCAGGGAAACATCATACCAGGTTAGAACTTTCTTTGTGGTATTGATCATACTATAGTATGTTATGAGCCAAAGTACATTTTTCAAGATGGACGACTGGCGGCCATATTTAAAGTGCAACGGAGCCAGTGTTTCTTCTAGATCAAAATAGAAGGGCGCAGCACCCTGCCCCTCAAAAGCTACGTTCACACTACGGTCTTGTACCGGTTTGAAAGCGATATAACGCGTTAAAACGTATTAGCCGTTCAGACTGCAGTTGTCTTAACAGTTTCAAACCGCTCTAGCGAAACCCGGTAGCGAAACCACTTCACGAAGTGGTCTCACACCGCTTTCGCTGTGACGGTTCGGCTGCAACTTGTGTCTGAACGCCTCAATGCGCAACAACCATATCGATACGGTTTGAAGTCGCTTTCAGTGTGAACACAGCTTAAATGTGCTCCCTGCCTTTTTTCAGAACTGTCACGAACGAGGCGTGCCACAGGATGAATAACGGCGACGGTTGACGTTGGGTTTATAGGTTTATTCTGGTAAACGTATATCGTTAGCTGACTGTAGGGTTCACAAGCGGATACATGAAGTTTCAGTGTATGGAAACCATAGGAACAGCCGTGTCCTCCAAAAGATAAGAAGACCTAAGAATTTGTCCTAACATACCAACAAACTCGGGAAAGAGCGAGGAAATTTGAAGTAGACGACCTACGGCAACGTACTTACATTCATTCGGAAACAAGATGACATTGTAAATGTCGTATGGTTCCCGATTATGTACTTTCACATGAACGGTACATTGACAGAGATGAAGATACATTGATAGAGATCAGGATACATTGATAGAGATCAGATGCATTGATAGAGATCAGGATACATTGATAGAGATCAGGGTACAGTGACAGAGATCTGGATACATTGACTGATGGACAACGAAGCTGAATCCCACAGAACTTGATCTCATGCCAATAACTCATCTCATTGTTGACCTTGACCTTGACATCTGATCATCAACGTCATTGCATAATCAAAATGGGCAGCCTCAATAACCTAAGTATGGGTGATATCATGTCTCTATCTGTATCATGGGCATAGATATTTCAAATTTTCAAGTTTGACCTTGACCTTGACCTTTGATCGTTAAGGTCATTGCATAATCGGAATGGGCATCCTCAATAACCTAAGTATGGGTGATATCATGCCACTACCTCTACGACAGGAAGAGATACTTCAAAGTATCAAGTTTGACCTTGACCTTGACCTCTGATCATCAAGGTCATTGCATAATCGAAGTGGGCATCCTCAATAACCAAAGTATGGGTGATATCATGCCTCTATCTCTAACACAGGCAGAGATATTTCAAATTATCAAGTTTGATATATCAAATCTCATGATATCTCAATCACCCGGACACTGGAGGCTGAGAATTTTAACATAGTCCAGTCCTTGGATAAGTAGGCATGAACTAAGACTTGTTTCATGTTACTCAGTTGACAATATGGCAAGTTATCTCAAAATATCAAATTTGTGATATCGATATCACCATGACCCCTACATCTCAGATCAAAAGTAATCAGTCCATTCGATTCCTAGGGTATGAAAACCTAAGGGTAGAACCTATTTCCATTGCACTAGGTGTTAAAGGAGCCGAGTTATGGCATCAGATAAAAGCGTGACGGAAAAAATATCAAGTCTGATATGTTGATTACATCATGATGGAGGCATCTGATGTTGAAAATGATTAGCTCATTGGCTTGCCCAGGTTGACAAACCTAGGGGTAGGATGTGTTACCAGAGCTGTAGCTGCTGAAGGAGATAAGATATGGAGGCGTGACAGACTGGACACACAGACAGACACACACACACACACACACACACACACACACACACATACACATACACAGACACCATGACCAAAAACAATATGGTTCCCGATCTTAGTGATCGGGAACCATAATTATGAAGCCTAGCGACTATACGTTTGCTCAGTACTGTGCGTACGCCATCCCGGCGGGCGGAGAACCAACGCTGGTAGAGGACACAGAGCGGCCACGAGTAGAGTGACGACGTGGACTTGCTGAAGGAATTTATACCCAAAGATGACATAACAGATTCGAACGTGTTATGGCCTTCGTAGACCTGATCAACGGACCATAGAGAAAGTGACCACCACCTCAGGCGGACCGATAGAGAAAGTGACCACCAGCACAGGCGATCATTATGTAACAAGAACAGCTATGCATTTTCTATTACAGAAGGGCGCCAACCCTTCCCTTTGTTCACCCTGCCCTTTTCTTTGCTCATTTCAAAAAACCCTGCCCTTTCAAAGTTCTGGAAGAAACACTAAACACAGCTAAAATTTGGCAAAAATATAAGATTTCCACAGACATATTCGTACCAAGTTACAGCATTCTAGCTGCTGTTCTTCATGAGATATTGGCTATGGCTAAAGTTCCATTTTCAAGATGGCCGACTGGCCACCATATTTGAAGTCGAAAAGGGTCAAAATTTGATGTACGTGAGGGTACCTAGATACATACAATTTCAAGGTCAAAACTAGTTGCAGTAATTTATGAAATATGGGTCAAAAGCCATTTTCAAAGATGGTCGCCGGGCGGCCATGTTTGAGGTAGAATCGTGCCGAAAATTACGGAACACATAGAGGGGACCTAGATCATCATAAGTTAGAAGACTCAAGGTCAAATAGCCACGAAACGTGCCACCAAATTGGAAATTTTTGAACTTTGAATTCGGTGACCTTGAAAAGTAGGTCAAATCAAAAACCCGTTAGATGTATTATACATGGATAAAAATTTGGAGATGATCCAATCAGTAGTTCAGGAGTTATTACACTTTTTGTGTTTTCGATTTTGGCCACCTAGTGGCCAAGCCAAGAATCGAATCGGACCGAAACTTGGTATCATAGGTCATCTGACCTAGGGGTATACATGTACGTACAAAGTTCCAGGTCAATGGCCCCAGCGGTTACGAAACGTGCCCTGCTAACGGACAACGGACGACGACGGACAACGGACGCTACACCACCGTAAGAGCTCACCAGGAGAGCTAAAAATGAACTTTTTCATCCCTTCATGTACTTACTTCTGTTGTCTGCTTGTATTGGCCATAGGTTGCCATCTCCGAACGAGCTCATTGGATTATCGATGTATTGTAAACAAAGCCATGATATAAAACTTCTCGGATTGGAAAGATGGGCAATATATCTGAAACGAATTTAATAACAAGGGACTGCTTAAATTGCTCTGGGTCACCACACACGTGTCTGCCTATTGCAAAGCTGCACTTTGTTGTAGTTTTGTACTCTGCACAAAACAAAGGTGAGCTTATCCACATTTCCTGCACACAATCGCACGGGGAACAAAGCCCAACACGTGCGCATGGGGTAGTTGGCCACCCGTGCTGTAGGCCTACGAAAAATCGACGCGACCACACACTTTCACACACACAATAGGCCAACTCTTCATTCCACTTTCGAATGGCGCGAGGTTTGTGAACGATGGCTCCGCAACGGCTGGGCCAAATTTGACATAGGGGCCTACATGTAGGCCTACCATAGGCCCACATCAATCGAGTCTTTCTTGTCGGTATCTTATAATTCAAGTTTCATGGCGATATTCCCACTATAAGCCTATTTCTCGATATTTTGACGCCTGTACATTTGCACGGGAGTTTGTGTACAAAGTGTAGAATGACGGTAGGCTACTTACCGAGATAACCGACTGTTTTCAACATTCATGACGGCATTAGTCAGCTTGGGCTATAGTGTTTGGCATTATAGATTTCCATCACGTTCAAATCTGTATTAAATCCTAAATAATATTACGAGTAAGGCCTGATGTTCAGGGCTTTTTGGCGTATCAACATGATCAATCAACCGCACACCGAGCAAGCATGAGGGAAGGTCGGCTTTGTTGACGGAGTCGAATGACGACGTCGTGGCGTAACGTTCGAGCATGTGCGCGATGCAGGCTGCAGTCCACTACGTCACACATCCCACAGTGCTGAGCTGTGTGCATAAAGTCCCAGTTAAATGTAGGCTACTTTTTTACAACTTAAGAAAGTTAGGTACCAGTACGGTGCCCATAAGGGACATTTATTTTTCATTTCATATTTTTATATTTTTCGTACTTTTCTCCGTGGAATAAACTTTATTCCGTGGAGTAACGTTAAACTTTTCTCCACGCCGGTGGGAACTTTTCTCCGCGTGGAGAAACGTTTACTCCACGCGGAGATACTCCACGGCATAAAGTTATTTCCGAGGAAAAAAGTTTTCTCCACGGGGAGAAGTTTATTCCACGGAATAAAGTTATTTCCACGGAGAAAAGTTTACTCCACACGGAGATAAGTTTACGCCACGGAATAAAGTTAGGCCTATTTCCGTGGAGAAAAGTTTACTCCACGTGGAGAAAAGTTTACTCCTGCCACGGGAAAGTTTATTCCACGGAGAAAAGTATGAAAACAAATAAAAATATAAAATGAAAAATAAAAGTCCCTGATGGGCCACCGTAGTTAGGGGATATAAGATACCTTTTTGTGCCATTGAAAAATTCCAACTGGTTAAAAATTTAATTAACATAGGCCTATTTGATGGATTTGGTCAGAGGAGAATGTTGGGCCTAATTTGATGACGTCATTGCATCAAACTTTGTCTGACCTTGCACTGAACTACTGTATTCCGCTCTGTTAGCAACACTAACGGCCACTTGTGCCTTGTTTCAATTCGTGTATTCCTGCACAGGACAAAAAAACGTCATGGACCAAATATAGAAACGCAAATATCCACTCTCAGCCAATAAATCTGCGTCAGCTATAGACATCTAAGGACTTTGCAACTGTGTCTATGATTAAAATTGAACTGAACAGCCTACAAATAATATTTTTATATCTCAAAGCAAATGCAATCGAAAGCATAAACACATCTTTTGTTTCAGTCTGCACATCGCAGAAAGACAGACCGGCATACGTGTAGTCAGCGGTTGTGGTGGCTATTTAGACGCCGAACCGACGCAGTCTCTTTGGAGCTCTAAGTCCCTATTTCGCTCCTTTAAACCTGACTACGGCTGAGGTAGTGAAGGACTATGGTTGTTAGGCCTAGGTCAATGCTTTTCGAAAAATTGAATATTCTTGGCCAAATGATTTCATCTTAACCTTAGCAAGAATCTACGAGCATGGAGGAATATGAAGAGCACTTCTCTCTGTCTGCTGGACTTCATGCAACTGCCGCTACCATGGTTACTGAATTGAACTGGACCAAGGGTGTTCCAATTGGGACAGGACAAGACGGCAACCTCTTGTACATTCTGTACGATGTTGTCGATTATCTCCTTTACGTAATTGTGATGGTTGGCGTTCCTGGGAACATTCTGACCGTCATGGTGGCTGCCATGAGCCATAACAGAAAACACACTGCAAGCGTCTATATGATTGGCTTAGCCATTCCTGATGGCGTTATTCTTCTTAACATGGGGATCGGTGGACCTGTGTTGCAAAGTGGAGCGGCTACATTTTGGCCATCCAGAGAACTGGAATTCAAGTAAGTATCTCCGCGTGGAATAAACTTTCCTCCGCGTTGAGTAAGTCACGTGATTTCCGCGGAGAAAAGTCTACTCCACTTGGAGAAAAGTTTATTCCAAAAAATCAAGTTATTTCCGCGGAGAAAAGTTTACACCACGGAATAAAGTTATTTCCGTGGAGAACAATTTACTCCACGTGGAGAAAAAATTATTCCGCGGAATGAAGTTATTTCCGTGGAGAAAAGTTTATTACTCCACGCGGAGAAAAGTTTATTCCACGGAATAAAGTTATTTCAGCGGAGAAAGGTTTACTCCACGCGGAGCACAGTTATTGCTTGGAGAAAAGTATGAGAAAAATAAAAATGAAAAATAAATGTCCCTCATAGGCCACCGTAGTTTGAACTGAAGACTGTTATTTTACCACTATTCCGTTCTGAATCTCGTTTTTATCTCGAAAGGTTCATATATTTTTTGACGTACGCCTGTGCGATGACATCAGGAATCACGTTAGCTGCCATGTCATTGGATCGGTTCATTGCTGTCCGGTTTCCTTTGGTCGCCAAAAGAGCCTGTACTGTTACCAACGCCAAAATTATTGTTATTACCGCCAGTGTGTTAATTGTTGGGGCAAATGTATCGACATTCTTCTGTCATACGTACATCAAGGACAGTGTTTCAGGTAAGGACGCGATTGCCAACGACAAACCAAAGTCGTCAAATATTATACATGTACATGTACGCTGTCGTAAAAAAGTGAACCGTATCATTTTTTCGAATTAATTTACGGTTTTCTACGGCAGCATTTTAGTGCCACTAAAAATTATTTTTATCTCGAAATTACGAGATAACGTCTCGTAATTACGAGATAACATCTCGTAATTACGATCTCGTAATTTCGAGATAAAAAATATTTTTTTTGTGGCACTAAAATGCTGCCGTAACAACCAGTTTGAGAAGTGTACAAGAAAGTTTCACAGATTGAAGTGTCCTGAAAACTAATGAAGTTACTGGAATTTGAGTTTAGTGCAGTTTTTTTTGGGGGGGGGGAGGACACCCAATATACTTGTATGAGTTTGAGAACAATATAGTAGTTAATCCCTTTTACATGTAGAAGATTTTAACAATTTTTTTCCCTTCCTGTTTGTCTTTCTTTCAAAAAGGAATCGAGGTGATCGTTCCATCAGTACCAGGACACCCCGAATACGAAATTCTGTTCACCAACATTCAACTGATATTTGGAAGTGTTCTTCCATTAATCATAATCATATTCAGCAACATTGGTATTGTTCTAACTGTGCGCGGAGCGTCCAAGGATCGAGCAAAGATGGGTGTTGGGCAGGATCGGAGGCGAGACCAACAAGAAAAACAGTTGACATCGATGTTGGTCATTGTAAGCATGGCATATTTGTGTACGACTATACCATACAGGGTTTTCATGGCGCTGCTCGAGATTCCGGCTGTGGCAGAAGCGCATGATGTGGAGGACACCTTCTCTAACGCATTGTTCAATATATTAGATTCTCTTTTTTTCGACATCTGGATGTGTAATCACGCAGTTAACTTTTACCTGTACTGTCTAGCAGGAGGAGAAAGGTATAGGCAGGATGCAAAAGTTATCTTAAACAGGTTATTCTGTTGCTGTAAATAGACATCGGAGGCCAATCTGCCAATGTAATGCCTCCATCAACTGAGCTAGTTCTCAGTATATCGGGTGTCCCAAAAAACGTGAACCACTTTTTGACAAGTATTTTCTCAGCGACAGATAAACCGAATTCATTGGAATTTTTTCACAGAGTAAACCTCAGGATATCATCAACAAGTCTGCAAAATATCTAAGAGATCAGTCACACATTGCGCGAGTATTGTCAAATTCAAAACAGCATGTCAAAAAATCCAATATCAGAGCTAATGCATTGTGGCCTTCATCATGTTCACGCAGGTGTTGACATGCTGTTTGAATTTGACAATACTCGCATAATTTGCGACCGATCTCCCTAGATATTTTGCAGACTTGTTGATGATACTCTACGGTTACTCTGCGAAAAATTCCAATGAATTCGGTTCCTCTGTCGCTGAGAAAATACTTGTCAAAAAAAGCGGTTCACTTTTTTGGGGGACACCCGATATACGTTCTTGAAAATGTTGCCGAACGAGATCGACCTGTGTGCGAACGGAGTGGACGTTGTGGCAACTTTTTACAGTCTTTTTACGAACTTTATGGACGGGTTCGGACGGGAAGGGTGCTCCAGAACTTCGACGCATTATTTGGCCAACGTAAAGCTACGTTTACAATGTAGCTGACATGCGGAATGCGGATTGCGGAACGCAGAAGCCGAAAATGCAATGCATTTTCGCATATAACATATCGCTTCCGCCGGGGATTCCGCGTCCCATACCGCATTCCGGATGTCAGCTAAACGCAGCTTTACACGTTCTAGCCCGTTTTACGATTTTTTAAGACGGCGGGGCAGGACGTTTTGAGAACTACTTCAGTGCGAGTGCCTTAAATGAAGATTTTGCTGGAAAACCCACAATCTACCGATAAACTCTATCAGCGGCACTTTTATTCGCTTGTTTCAAATTGTGTAGGCCTATCATTTGCCTTTAAATGAAGACGTATGATACCATATAGAAACCGTTGGCTGTACAAAAATATTCACCAGCTTCAGCTAAATAAAACCTGTTTGTCCGCCAGCGTTGAAACTCTCAAATTGATCACTAAAATACCCGTATACCATATCAAGGCTAACGTACGTGTCGCGTCAACGTTCAGCAGTAGTGTCAGGAGGTAATAATCTAGGAGGACCCTACTCCCGAACATTGCCGAAGCAGTAAAAACAATTTTTTTGAATAAATATACCATATTTTGCATTGCATTGTTGTTCAGCCTAATTTTAACTGATTTCAACATCATTAGGACCAAGATTCCGTGAACATTTACTTACGGGACGGTGACAAACGATGACTTTGAGCGGAGGAACAGGCTGTTATATACATTAAGACCACTGGTGGTCACGCTCAGAAACAGGAAGAGCGTGTTGCGCATGACCGGGCTTGCCTTTATTTTCAATCGCGTCCCCATGAGTCCTGTGCGTTGCTAAGGGCTGGAAATGTCAACAAAGCACCATGTGCGTCATGTGCGTCTCCTTTCGTTGATGGCAAAATGGAACAGGTAATTTACCATTTAGTGTTCAAAAAATGAAAATTCTGCAATACATGCAGTAGATCGTAAAAAAAATGTTGATTAAGTTAAACAATATTATTCAGTGTCACAGGAGAAACGGGTGATTAAGACTGTGATGCTGTCTTAATCAATCAAAATGAAGCGAATGCAACTAGGCCTAGGCCTAGGCCTACCCAAGGCCTAAATATTTGGGCCTAGGCTATATTAGGCTACAATATTGGCCTCTGGCTAGATAAAGAGAAGAGTGCCACACTCGTCTTCAATCTGTAGGCTAGGCCGTCAATGTCTATGTCGCCCTGACACACATGCTTCTTCCAGGAATCGCACGTGCGCGTGTTGTTTGTGTTGATCATGTGATGTGTCAGGCGGCGTCGCACAATCGATGATTTGTTGATATTTGGCAGGGGGCATCTCATAGGCCTATTGTGTTGGCCACCTTGTAATTTTATAAAACTTACTCGCATTCCAACAGGCCTATGACTACAATTATACAAAGGCCCAAATTACTGAGAATAAAAAACGCAATGCCAACATATTGCTGCATTTTTCCACAGTGCCTTAACATATAACAATCTAAATATAATGACCATAGCTTGATGAATTTAGATTACTTTTGAGATTTACCCCTCCCCTCCCCTGCATAATCAGCCAGGTCATGCCACATGTCAAGTTCCTGAACACAATCAATGAAATGGTTGTGTGTCCTTTGTCAAGTAACTTAGTGGTGGTATTTTCATCATGGGCCTAGTTTGATAGATTAGCCCAAATTGACCCACATTAACAATTACCTTGAAATGTGGAATTTCTTCAAAATTACTGGCTACTTGATATCTTGATTGATTTGATGAGGGTCCTTGGTTTGGAAAATAGCCACTTATTTGCATGCTTGGTTGTGTTGTGTTGTGTTCTGGCTCAGGGTTTTTTAAATGTTGAACCAAAGCAGGATTCCTGCTTGTCTGCTTCCTGCACCTTTTTCTGAGCAAAAATCGATGATCTGTCAATTAATTTCCATGGCAAAAATTTTCAAATTCCAATTTCTTTTTACAGGTTAAGATTGACCCCATATGGAATTCTCCTCAGCTAACAAGAACACCTAAATTCAATAACTCTCCGAAAACTAAACTAGACCTGACCAGCATTTTGAAGCATCAACTTCCAGCAGATTTGAAAATTTCTACTGCATTTACTCATGAAAAAAAATTCACTATCATTACACCAGTCATTTTTGAAGTACCGGAGGACAAAGGTGGGCCAAAAGAGGCAAGAAAAATAATTATTGATGATGAAGGGAGATACAAAATCACTGTTTTGGACAAAGTTTACCAGCAGGGAACAATTTTAAAGGAACACAATCAATTTAATCATGATCAACTTCACAATCTATACACTCTATTAACTGATGAATACATTATTTGTTTTGGAAAGCACAGCAACGAATGTGAAGGGTTGTTTGAAAAAGAAAGGAAGTTTAGGAAAGGAGAGGAGCGTTACTGCATCGGTCTCTGCTGCAAATGCCGGAGTGCACTTAAACGACAAAAAAGGAAGGCTAAGAAAGAGGGCCAGCGTCAGAAAAGACGGACGACATTGAAGACGCGGATTAAAAAGAAGAAGCGTCAATTGAAAAACAAGAAGTACTATAGGAAGAAGAAAACTGAAAAGAATGCTGTCAGTGATGCCCGAAACATAAGCGTGTGTGATGATCAAACTAGAGAGCTACAGCAAGTGAGTACGATATTTATGATGCTTGCAATATGTTCAATGGTGATCAACAGTACAACATTAATAAAAATTTGAGGCTGGACATACTTATGCCAAACTTTTGATAATGACATTTTTTCCCCATACATCTCACTCTATCTAGATATTGTCGATCATCAATGAAAACTTCAAGTTTGAACTGAATGAAAAGATTGAACGATGCAGGTCAGAAAAAGGAGCGGAGGCCGCCGAGAGACTGAGAGAGGTCTGGCAGAAGGACAGCGAGGAGAGGAAAGAATTTTATCAAGATCAACTGAAGAACAGTAAGTGATATCTGAAAACTGAAATGACTGATTAGATAGGATTGAAGTAATCTACAATATTGAAAAGGAAACATTTGGTCTCAACCTGCTAAGCTTTGAGGGACTTGTGCCTGGTTTTACAAGATCACAATCCTGTTTGCTCTGGGCCCAAATGATTAGACATCTTGTAATTGTACATTTTACTGCCCATTTAAAAATAATATGCACATTTGCATTTAATTTCAGAACAGAGAGCCAGAGGAAACCGATGGCACCATGCCACTTTACGAATGGCATTGGCCATTCATCAGACAAGCCCAGCTGCCTACCAAACTTTGAAAAGTTTCAAATTTTTCAGTTTGCCTTCAGTGGCTACCCTGCAGGACATTTCTCTCTCAAGGTACAGTACGATGTGATTTATATTCATTTGTATGCTGCGATTGGGTTCTTTGCACGATGATGAGCTGTGTCAAGTAGGTCCCTACTGTTTTGTAAAGCATGGTGAAGCTTACTTTGGTGCATATTCACTGTCAGTATGACATTTTTGCATGTCTGAACTTCAAATCTGGCTTGTGTGGGGTTTTGTAATGGTTTTTGGTGGTTTCATGGTGTCCATTTACTTGTCTTTTCAGGTACACCAAAGAAGGAATACACGAAGAACCCATCGCTCATGAGGCACAGAAGTACAAGCAGCAAATTGATGAACATGTGCGCACAGGAAAGCAGGTTCCCACCGGGTGTGGCATATTGGTCATGGACGAAGTGAAAGTAATAGGTACGACAAGTTACAGGAATACTTCCTTTTGTTTCTGTATCAGTGTTGTATTCATTTCTGTAGTAGCATTTCATCATTGTTAGCTACAATGAAACACCGAACATGTCAAAGTGATGGACCAGTACTGCTCAGTTCTTGGATTTGAATCTCATTGTGGTGGGATGTTCTTCAGATCTCCATTTATAAGTATTACATTCATATCCTCACCCTCAGGAAAATTCATTCATGGCATACAATGAAATTTTACAGGTTTCATTAACATTCTTTTGAAGGCAAATTCCAAATTAACTCCCGCTCGCAAGAAGTCGTCGGTCTGGCAATGACTGCAGATGAACTCTCCAGTTTGCATGATGTTTATCATGATTTAGATGCAACAAACAAAAGGACCAAGAACACTGAGTATATATTGCAGTTTCTGTGGCGGGATCTAACCTCAGATTTGGATGTGATTGGGCCATACTTCACGAGTTCTGAGCCTCTGGATTCTAAGTTTTCCCTTCGAGCCCTAAACAAGACAATACTTCTATTTGAAACATACAAGTTCAAGGTAAGTTACCATCATGGTAATAACGCTTTTTCAATACAAATTGCGTCCAGCATTGCTGTACAAATCTGATGTGAAAGCATAACTTGCTGGTCTTTATTCAATCAAATGACCCAATGAGAACAGGATTTTGCTCTGGAAAGTATTGTAAGTCAATCGATGTACAATGTACTTAGCAGTGAATAAGCCATTGATCTGAGTCATGTTCAAGACTCACTGAACCCTTTTAGGTTCCGTTACCGACTTTTTCTCATTTGATTATTAATTCCTCCACTTTCAGGTCTTAGCAGTGGTTGCTGACGGTGCAAGTTCCAACCTGAAAATGATTAAGCACGTGTGCTCAGCCTCAACAGGTGCTTATGGTGTCAACAACAACCTTGATGACAAATATTTTGTGAAGGCCTACTTCAACAATCCGATAGCACCATGGCGTACCATATCATTCGTGATATGTCCATCACACCAGGTACTTAATTCATTTGGTGTTTCTGCTCATCTGTCATCAGCACCATTGACTTTCAAACAAGCAATGTTTTGCTATCTAAAAATACTTAACTTCATTTTTACCGAAAGTACAGCAGCAATACATTAGTTAGTGAAATTACATCTGACCTTACAAATCAATCATTCTGTTGTTTCAGCTGAAGAATATGGTTAGCCAGTTGTATGCATCACAACCGCAGAAAGCTAAATTGTTCAAAAAGTCAGTCGAGTCAGCAGAAACCTTTGGCTGGGCAGCTCTAAGGGGAATGTTCGATAGGGAATGTTCAAGGGGAAGGAAAAACAGATCAAGAATGGTACCTAGACTACAACGCTCCTACATCATCAGAGACAACTGGACTCGTTTAAATGTAATGCCGGCCAAAATTATGCAACAGGACAATGTTATCACCGAACTGACAACATACGCCAATGGTACTCAACTTGGACAGGGTGGCATCATGCCGCAAGATGCTATTTCTGTGGCAGAAACATGTAACTACCTGAAGGCATGTCGCATGCTCTTCGAAAATGGCTTCCTGTCGCATGACAGGATAACAACAGCAAATAGTAAGCCCATGCAAAACATCACCAATGGATTCGAGTACTTTCTGTCCTGGTGTGACCAATTACAAGGCAAGTAATTTACACCTGTTTTAGAAATTTCAAATGACACCTCCAAAGCAAAAGACATGTACCACAGTAACGAATTTCAAGAGCAAATGTTGCACTGAATGACGTTGTGAATAGTGCAGTCTGAGTTGTGTGCAATGGAAACACCCATCCAATATGGTCACCAGAGCAATTAATAAGCCAAGTTAGAACTCACTTTGCTCAACTCAATATTAAGAAGAGAACATGTTGTATCTTACTGATGAGGCACATTTTATTGCAGAATCAACAGATTTCAAGCTAACATCACCGAAGGAGAAACGTTTCATATCTTGGCAGGTAAGGAAATGTGCGAAATGAAATTGGTACATTAACATATGTGACAGATATGAAATTGATGGTCCATAGACCATGTGCTCACTTCGGTGAAAGTTCCACAAAAACAAATGCCAAATGTTGAACAGCACTGTCATAAACTTTGACCAAGTTTTAGGTCAGTAGTCCCAGTGGTTACAAAACGTGCCTTGCTAATGGACTACAACAACAATGGACGCTGCACGGTCATAAGAATAAGAGCTTACCACAAGTGAGATAAGGAAATGGTCCATGGCCATGTGCTCACCCGTTCGGATAATAGTGTTAATGACAGAGACAGAGACAGGTACATCACGACAAAAGCTCATGGGTGAGGTAAATTAATAAATGACTTCAGAATTGACAAAATGTTGACTCCCTATAAATGTTCAGCAGCAGTGAGTCGGACAAGTGTTTACAACGTTATCATATCTCTTCTACATTTCAGACCTTCGATCTGTTGAGAGTCATGGTTTATGGCATGAGACAGTTTGTATCCACTTTTCTAGAATTGAATCCTGGCTATTATATCTTGCCGGTGCGTGTGAATGGCTCTGCAGTGGAAACACTCTTTGGGCAGCTGAAGTACATCGCTGGTGGAAAACTCTCCGGTATAAACTACCCATCAAGTCTGAAAAGGATGGTGGTGAAACGAGACTGTATTGGACATCACAAAGCAAGTTGCCAATACAGAGATCAAGACTTAGCTATCAGGGAAGTACCACTGAAGAGGAAGAAGAAGTTATAAAATATGTACTTCTCCACATCTATTGATTAATGACTGAATTAGATGTCAGATGAAATTGAATTCGACATTTGGAACTAATGTGTATTAGACATATCAAGTCATTACACATCGAAATTCATATTAAATTTCTCATGAAGCACCAGGGAAACACCTAAAGTGCCATTGCTGAAGACTACTTGATTTTTTAACACATACCTAAGGTGTAAACCTCTATGACATCAATCAAGCAGTGGACGTAAAACCAAAGAGTTTGTCTCGTAAACTCTGGCCACCCTTGGTTACCTTGTCACCCAATCTCATAAGCCGAGATTCAAGGAATTCATTCACACGGGCATTTGAGTACTTTCTTGTCAACTCTTTGAACAAGAAATTGCGGCACTGCTCCGTCACAGTGAGCCGACTCATGACAACAATATGATCAAATGCCCGTGTGAACAATTCCTTGAGCTTAATGTTTGAAGTAACTTGTGATCTCGTGATCTGGAAAATTAATGACAGTATATTTTACAATATAGAAATAGGTGGAAGACGGAGCTGTTAAAGTACAATGGTATTGCCACTTTATCTCGACATCCGCAGGTGCACCACTCTTCAACCCAGGAATAACTACGTGATCAGCCCGATTCGCGAATTGTACTGCTTTTTTTGTAATTCGCATTACTGTCGCTAGGTGGCTACCTCTGTGTCGGCAGTCAAATAATGCATTTCAGATACAACACCGTTCTCCTTTAATATTTGGAATATAGAGCTGGTAAAACTGACACAATCAAAGTGAATGGTGCTTTTAGTGCCATAGCCAATATGCTGCAACATCACAATCACACCAATGTGATACCATTACACCACAGAGTTTGTTATCTCTGGCGAGAATCGAACTCGCAACCCCTGGTAGATAGGACACTGCACATGCAAGGCACCTCATGCTCATAAACAAATTGGAGAGTGATAATGTTACCTTCGGTATTTACAATGAACGCATCAAGCAGACATTGCATGACATACACAAAGGTCAATTTCACAAACACTGGTTCATACTGTCACAAACAAAGTGGATGTGAGTATCAAAGACAATTTTGGTTGCTGCAACATCACAATCACACCAACGCAATACCACTGCACAACAGAGTTTCATAACTCCGGCAAGAAAGGCACTCGCACTCCTGCTTTACAGGACACCACAAATGTAACACACCTCCTCCTGCTGAAAAGTTGAATAGTGATACTGTTATCTTATGTATTTACAGAACAATGCATGATCATCATCATCATTAGTCTGTCATGTGAGGGTAATCAAACTTCCAACAATGGCCAAATTCAGCAAACCAGAAGTATAATACATGTGCGGGTGGCATTAACTTAAATTACCTACAACTTGATGTGATTTTCCTATCTGACTGAAATCCATGTCCTTCATAAGAATACGTTTTTACGTCACTGTCATTATTGTTCATATAGAGACTGATTAGAACAAAAACTCAAGTTCCATAACAAAAACAAACAATGGTGGAATTGTCACTTAAACATATCCTTCTCACCTCAATCCATGCAGTGTTCACACTGAATAAGACATTGCATTCAAGTTGACATTGTTCAAGACACACAAGGTGAATTATAAACGGTCCAAAATGTAACATTCATTACGGTACATACATGTACTAATACTTACTTTAATTATGTCTCTGCCATACAGCCTGTAGCCAGACTCATTGCATGAGTTGCAAATGGTACGGTCGAGGAGCCGGACCCAACACCAGAAAGCTGTCTTAAGAATATAGAGAGCGCCACGATCCTTAGATGCAACAGCAGACGGCAGGTGAACTGATTTCTGGGCCGCAGTCATACACAATGTTGTTCTAATTGTCACTATTACTTCAGATGCCAAATCCTAGGATAACAAACATACATACAAGTCAGTTATGTAAATCTAAAAGTGATAGGATCACTTGCAGCCTTTAAGCAAACACTTTGAAATCATTTGTTTGTCATTTTATGGTGTCTGCATTATCCTGTCACCATGTGTAATGTTTATGCAAAACATCAACCACTCTGTCATCTAGCGGAAGGGAGATCAAATAATTACAGAGGTAAAATTCTGGTCTCTGAAGGTGTCTCCACGTGAGTTTTCTTGTGTGTTGGCTCTCTATGGGCAACTTGACTGCGAGCAGTTGTTTGTGTCATTGGTCCCAGCACAAGTCTGAGGAACCAATAATGGTGAATTGCCAATTTGAGCCAACTTCTGCAAGAAAACTCTCATATGGAGAGGTACCTTTAGTCACTGAACCAATAGAATCAGTACTAGTCAACTTCATGGATGACACGGTAATTTGGGCAAACCAAAGGTAAGTCAATTAAATGTACATGTACCTTTTGTGCTTTTGATGTGCGAACTGCTCCTCTGACTCTCCGTTTTTGGACTCGCATTATCTGCCCAATACACCCTCCTGAGAGAGTCAGAAGAGCGTAATCGGATTCGGGAGGCTGCAAGGAGTGATGAAAGTCATCACTAACACTCTGTAAATAAAACGGACAGACATCATTTACACTCTGTAAATAAAACAGACAGACATCATTTACACTCTGTAAATAAAACANTGCAAGTACCTTTGACAGCATCGTAAGAAACTCGGCAGCACTCCTCAAAAACTGCATCAGCAACTGTCATGATGAAAATCATGCCCTCTTCATCCTTATCTCCTACCTCAAACAATGCAGCAGCATCAGAAGAAATCTGAAAATTAGCATTCAGTATTAACTGATGAAAATAGAAAGAAGTGTTTAACTACAAAAAAAATTAAAACCGATGTATATACATGAAGCATGAGCCAACATATTAGCTCACCAAGGCCATTCTTTTTATATTACTTGTTTGGCGGATTTCTTTGCTGTAAACCTAACATAGGAGATCGTAATAAAAATAAAAATAAAATCCAAAAAATAAAAAAATAAAAAAACCTAACCCAACCACGACAGGATCAGGACGAATGAAGGCTGGACACATCACAGACATGAGAGAGGGAACAGATAGATCATGCTTCCGAATCCAATTCTGTCATCTGCACATGTGCAAAGTCAAATGGTGTCACTTTTATTTTGGATGTCCAGGTTTTTAAGATCGAGGGCAATAAAAAATGACAATTTTTTCAATTTTATTTTTTTTCAAAAAAGCCCAAAACTAACATCGGCGGATCTGCCAAACAAGTAATAAAAAACAAATGGCCCAACTTATTATTATCCCACACCCACCACTTCATCTCAGTGAAAGGAACAAACTTACCACATTTATGTATTGTGTAGAGGCATTGTTTGAAGTGATTCATCATGTACACAAATGTTAGGCTCAGTCTCCTACATCGCAATGGTTTGGAGATATTCAAGAAAAAATGCTGTCCATTTATTTTTTTCCATTAGTGTACTTACACTTTCCTGAAACTTGGTTTGCAAGGTAGCATACCGACGATCCGCACGCACAGAAAAAGATGATGAGTATGATGTGGTGTAGATGTCGATACACTTTAATATTAATTCGGTCATAGATTCTTGTCTATTGATATATTTTCGCCTGTCTGAAAAAAAGTGGTGTCTTTTAAATATCAATTCAGTCGTACATGTACACATGTGAGTCATTCTGACTCGACGGAGTCAAAGTTGTGATGATGCTTACCAGGATAAATTTCAAACTGTAGGCGTGTTCTGATATCTGCAACAACCCGATCACCAATGTCTGAGGACGTATCAGAAATACTCTTGATGATGTCATCCACTTCCTTATGAGTGAGTGATCTGATTAGTGAAAAAAAATTATTTCTTAATTTCTTGTGACGATGTGAGACTCTCTCTTTAGGCCCTTTAAACATGCGACTCCTTGTTATTTCATTGGTGGCTGTGATTGCGAGTGAGAAACATCAAACAAGACGTAGGCCTAACAGACATTGTCTCAAAAAATTTCTTTTAAAATTACACCATAGGCCTACATGTACGTGGGGATAGGCCAGACCTAGAATCATTTCCAGCCAGGGCCAGCGCCAGGCCGAGGGCCTAGGCCTACTATCTATCCTAGCTTGCATAATATATGGGCCTAGTAATAGGCTACACTATCATTTATAGCACGCGGTACGGTGGGTACATGGATGGATGGGTGTATGTATGTATGAAGGCCTTTTATTTTTACAGTGTTCTCATTCGTGCTAAAAAATAGCATGGCTCCAATAGCATATATACGCTAAGTAGTCTGAAATTATGCCTCTAGGCTACAGTCCCCAGCATGGTCAGATTTTATGAATACTGGACATGAGCCCTAGGCCTATCTATTTTCGGACACATGTACAGCGTCTACAACACTAACTTTCCCTATGGACACATTTCTCGGATAAGACGCGTAAAATCCAGGCATTCATTCTCTGGATAACTCATTTGATTTAAACAAATAGGTCAAGAATGAACCTCAGTATCGTCTGCAAACAATACAATACCTTGTTTTGGGGCAACGAGGCGCTCCTTTCTCATGTTTCTGCCTTTTTCGAGGCATTATCTAATCGCTAGCTATGTGTCCTGATCTCGATTATAGTGGAAAGCAGAATACGTGAATGCGCAGGCGCGTTGCTCAGGCGAAGGAACTCACGACGTCATCGACAACAATTAAAGATTCCGCCTAGGACCAGGGTTGATTTTCCCAGAAATCAGTGCGCATTGACCGATCTGAGCGTGACCAAAACAGCCGAAATCGGTCTTAAAACACCATCACGGGGAAATGAGATAACCACACGCAGAAATATGTAAATAATGGTAAAACCAACTTTACTGTTCGGTAAAGTAGACATTCAACATTCACCAGGCGAAATTTGGGTTCAAAAAAATGAAAATTGCTGTAGTTATTCATGATTTTATGCGCCTTGCCTTCCCTACTTGAATATGGAGTAGGGTCCTCCTAGATTATTACCTCCTGCTACTGACCATGCTGCATAAAACCGCACGGCGCATAATGTCCTTGAGCGAAGGGCTGTCTGTGATTGGTCAGTCAGATTGCATTGGCGGTAAATCACAATCAAACGGCAGATGGCGTGAGCGCTGCCTGAGCAGACGGTAGCCAGCAAATGACATCCTTATCTCCTACCTCAAACAATGCAGCAGCATCAGAAGAAATCTGAAAATTAGCATTCAGTATTAACTGATGAAAATAGAAAGAAGTGCTTAACTACAAAAAAAATTAAAACCGATGTATATACATGAAGCATGAGCCAACGTATTAGCTCACCAACTTATTATTATTATCCCACACCCACCACTTCATCTCAGTGAAAGGAACAAACTTACCACATTTATGTATTGTGTAGAGGCATTGTTTGAAAGTGATTCATCATGTACACAAATGGAAAAAAGTAAACACGCCTACAGTTTGAAATTTATCCTGGTAAGCATCATCACAACTTTGACTCCGTCGAGTCAGAAGACTCACATGTGTACGACTGAATTGATATGAAAATTTCCTATCACATATGTTAGGCTCAGTCTCCTACATCGCAATGGTTTGGGGATATTCAAGAAAAAATGCTGTCCATTTATTTTTTTTTCATTAGTGTACTTACACTTTCCTGAAACTTGGTTTGCAAGGTGGCATACCGACGATCCGCACGCACAGAAAACGATGATGAGTATGATGTGGTGTAGATGTCGATACACTTTAATATTAATTCGGTCATAGATTCTTGTCTATTGATATATTTTCGCCTGTCTGAAAAAAAAGTGGTGTCCTTTAAATATCAATTCAGTCATACACATGTGAGTCATTCTGACTCGACGGAGTCAAAGTTGTGATGATGCTTACCAGGATAAATTTCAAACTGTAGGCGTGTTCTGATATCTGCAACAACCCGATCACCAATGTCTGAGGACGTATCAGAAATACTCTTGATGATGTCATCCACTTCCTTATGAGTGAGTGATCTGATTAGTGAAAAAAAATTATTTCTTAATTTCTTGTGACAATGTGAGACTCTCTCTTTAGGCCCTTTAAACATGCGACTCCTTGTTATTTCATTGGTGGCTGTGATTGTGAGTGAGAAACATCAAACAAGACGTAACTAGACATTGTCTCAAAAAATTTCTTTTCAAATTACACCATAGGCCTACATGTATGTGGGGATAGGCCAGACCTAGAATCATTTCCAGCCAGGGCCAGCGCCAGGCCGAGGGCCTAGGCCTACTATCTATCCTAGCTTGCATAATATATGGGCCTAGTAATAGGCTACACTACAGTGCTAGCCTACTACTTGTAGCACGCGGTACGGTGGGTACATGGAATGGATGGATGGGTGTATGAAGGCCTTTTATTTTTACAGTGTTCTCATTCGTGCTAAAAAATAGCATGGCTCCAATAGCATATATACGCTAAGTAGTCTGAAATTATGCCTCTAGGCTACAGTCCCCAGCATGCTCTGATTTTATGAATACTGGACCTGAGCCCTAGGCCTATCTATTTTCGGACACATGTACAGCGTCTACAACACTAACTTTCCCTATGGACACATTTCTCGGATAAGACGCGTAAAATCCACCAGGCATTCATTCTCTGGATAACTCATTTGATTTAAACAAATAGGTCAAAATGAACCTCAGTATCATCTGCAAACAATACAATACCTTGTTTTGGGGCAACGAGGCGCTCCTTTCTCATGTTTCTGTCTTTTTCGAGGCATTATCTAATCGCTAGCTATGTGTCCTGATCTCGATTATAGTGGAAAGCAGAATACGTGAATGCGCAGGCGCGTTGCTCAGGCGAAGGAACTCACGACGTCATCGACAACAATTGAAAATTCCGCCTAGGACCAGGGTTGATTTTCCCAGAAATCAGTGCGCATTGACCGATCTGAGCGTGACCAAAACAGTCGAAATTGGTCTTAAAACACCATCACGGGGAAATGAGATAACCACACGCAGAAATATGTAAATAATGGTAAAACCAACTTTACTGTTCGGAGAAGTAGACATTCAACATTCACCAGGCGAAATTTGGGTTCAAAAAAATGAAAATTGCTGTAGTTATTCATGATTTTATGCGCCTTGCCTTCCCTACTTGAATATGGAGTAGGGTCCTCCTAGATTATTACCTCCTGGTAGTGTGGATAAGTTGCTTGAATTCACAAACTTAATAATGCTATTACATGTAATCTCAGTTATTTTGGTATACAAGACACGCAGACAGGCTGGTATAGTGCAGGGGCCGGTTGCACAAAACTCATGTTAGCGCTAAATGGTGTTAGCGCTAACTTTTATGTTAGATGACGTCAAAATTCATTGTCATTTTACGTCATTTAACATGATGTTAGCGCTAACATGAGTTTTGTGCAACCCAGCCCAGGTTGCAGATTAATGGTTAGGGTCAGTGTTAAGCTCGGAATCCACTGCTGATTTTCTGCGTTGCGACTTGCTTTGCAACCTGCTACCTGCGATTGAATACGATCGCAAGGAACTGATACCGGTCGCCGACCGATTGTCGACCGAAATTGATCACATCTTCGCCATTGGTGGAAATCACGTCTGGCGAGTCCACTACGGCGATCGAGTGCCCAGTTGCAAAGCAAGTCGCAACGCAAAATCAGCTTGAAAATCAATGGTGAATTCCTAGCTTTAGTGTCCAATGGTGAAGTCAAATGCATTCCAAATAGTATTGCCTGTAGGCATAAACTAAATAACATAAATTAGTTTATGCTGTAGGTCAGCCTGCAACCTGCAGACTATGCACAGCATGTCACATTGCCTCATCGACTCCATGCAGTCAAAAACGCGGACTCTCTTGGCCTACTGATTTGTTTTATACCGTGACCGCAGCACTGAATGAAATGGTCCATGGACCATGTGCTCACCCGTTTGGACATAATAGTGTACTGTAATGACAGAGAGAGGCAGTTATATGCGCAATCTGGGTAAGTCATTCCCAAGTTGTAGGACTTCAATGATTTTCAGTTTATGCCACCACGCGGAAGGACATGAACGCGAGTGGGATGTTTTTGGGCGAGGTGAAAGCTGCTGAGGGTAGAACTAGACGTACCAGCTGAGACTGGTTCCAGATCCCGCCGCTAGGGTTATGACACGAGCCCTGGCGGTGCGATCGGGAACCACTCTATAGAAATTGGTCTATTAATGCTACGATTAAACAAAAGACCAACAATTTCATCTTACTGTTCTCAAACTTTTTTACATTCCCCATGCCCTCCTTGCCAATGACGTAGTAGCTCATTCATGACGTCATCAGCAGAAGAACTGGTAACAGTTTTAACAACATAGCAGCGTTGAATCTACTTTTTGTCGTCCATTCACGCGCCCATCAGTCACCCTGACGCAACAGCACGAGTCAAAATGCTTCGTTGAGTCGTGATAATTCCGAACATATTTTGGTGGTTGAAAAAGTTACCAAATCTCCTGGTTACGGATATGCAAGGCCTAAAGACGATGGTAAATTTAACCCCCGTTGCCAAGGAACACACCTACAGTTAAGCCCAACGACCTTAGCTGTTTACCAAACCGTATTCCGCCCTTCCCATTTCTTCAGTAATTTCAGGGTTGACGGCAGTTTTAGTCACTATGGTAAAGGGCCGTAACTATGGATTTTCATTTTCGGATATTTATATTGATGACAGTAAAGAAATAATAATATAGTCCAAATATTGAATGGTAGCTTTGTGCACCGCCAGTGGCAAGGCCTTGGAAAGCTTCTTGCTCAAACAGCCTCTACGTAGTGAATCATGCATTGTGAAAGTAACACACATCAAAAAGGTGATCTAGACTGATAAATAGCTCCATCACAGCCATGTGCTATCAATATGTAAATACCCCCTATAGTTTAATGATAAAACTGCCTAGAACGTATAGTCTAGACATCCATGAATTTCATTAGGAATAGCATAAGTTTTATAAATTTACAAAGGTTTTTGATTCTGCCAACAGTTACAGGTATATATCGACAGGAGATCATATTTTTATCACCCACACCCGAACCATTCGGACAGCCATTCCAAAGCATCTTTCCATCTGCCCATAGTGACATAACATTACTAAAGCCATTACTCTGACATCTTGATGGTCCTATTACATACATTTATTACTATTTGATGTCATTTTAGCTCTATTTACATAGGTATTCCATTCTCCTAGACGTCAACTCAAATCGCCATTCACCTCATCGGGAGCACCACTTGCCGTAATTGACGACAGAACCAATACTATCTAAAAGAACTCGATTTATTAAAGAAATTGCCCCCTCCGTCGGTTCGCATCATCGTTCGGCCAACTCGGAAGAAATCATCCGTAGACGTACCTTAAGGACGTTCAATAAATAACCTTATTTCAATCAATGACTCGAGAAAATGGAAAATGACTCAGAGGTTTCTGAGACTAAGGTGCCAGACGCTTGTAGTGCCATCCAATTAGGTTCTTAACGTCAATGAAAAGTGCCGTCATCCCTCCAGCATTACATAGTATACACTAAAACCGCTGTCACATTATTATAGTCTATCAAAATGGGAGATTTCCAAAAGCGTAAACGTTCGGAGCCAATGCAGCTTCCGCCAAGCCCCCAAAACGCCAACGCGAACGCCAATCCCATTGTTTGATGCACGAAGAGAGCACCGAACGAAGGATACGTACCCGTTGGAGGCTTTGCTAAAACTCCCCAATGATTCGTCCTTACCCCCCTTGATCAATCCAGACGTACTCAAAGAAAAGACACCTGTATTTTTTCTTCATGTAAACATAACATGCTCGGGGGGTCGGACATCGTTAGAATTCAACTACCATCAGCTGCGCAACAGATGAAGGAAGGACATCGGGCCCTCAGCCCTCATAACGCGGAAAACGTTTTTGATCTCCCCTCTATTCTTTACATACGCCGGTATCTGGTCTAATTGATATTCATATGGGCAATTAAAGGACCGCGATAGATCAGTTTACGATTGATATAAGCGACATAAACAGTAACGAATGATCAGCCAATCACAACACGACGCTGGCGACATCACGTGACATTTTGATAAGTTTGACAACATGCAGCTGGAAATTTGTTTATTTCACAGCAAAAACGTACACCAGTCTGGGCAACATTTGTGGAGGAAGTAGAAGAAAGCTAGTGATGAAACTGCTAAGATAGTGAATGGCGAAGCAACTCTTTCTTTTTTTACTGTGTGATTCTCAAAAATAGTAGAAAGGAGACCAGCGCGAGCATACGCAGCACCAAAAAGGATAACCTTAGAGCCTCTCCGCTGTATTGATGCTCCTAAGGTATCTGATGCAATCTGCTCAGCCATAAAGAAGCTCATCTCTGTTTGATGTGTGCAGCTGACCATGCAAAGACCCGACGAGGGGTGTACCCTCAAAGACAAGTCAATAGCTCATGGTCATCTCTTAGAAAACAAGTCGCCCATGGGCGATACGCTCAGCTGACAATATCGATTTTTAGGTGTAATTCAGTTAAGGGCTAGGTCCACTCACCAATTTTTCAGAGTCCTGTTTTCTAAAAATGTCAAATATCTTTGAAATGCCCTGGCCATTTTGAACTAAAGCTGCACCAAATGTACCATATGGACAGTGGAAAAACAAAAATGTGGAGTTCGTCACCAGCTGATGCCCTAATTAGCTAAAACAATGGTGCACCTTTCGGTACATAATGTGGCTTTATCACAAAAAACAAAGAGTTTATTTCCTGCATACTTGTAACCTGAGGTTTGTATCTACACATTGATGAAGTTAGAATTTCAAAATTTGTTTTGAAAACTGATGAAAATGCTTATTTTTCTCAATATAATTTTCAGCTTGAATGTCAGTCCTAAGCAAAGGGCTTCTAGACTAAACCCTCTGAACTCAATGCACTGCATACTGGTAGGCCCACTCCTATTCAGAATGTACAGTGGCATNTAGTTTGACGGACGGGGTGACGGACTGACACGTGACACCACTGAATACTTATTCTACTAGCTCTGCTGACCTTTGGTCAGCTGAGCTAAAAAGGCATGCGATCGACAATCTCACGTCGTAGAGCGCACAGGGCATCAAGATTGGGTCAGAGACGAGGTAAAGGGGACAGCACCGTACCAGCACCACCGAGAAATTTCCCTTGTATTCTAAACAAAGGCTTTGTTTTTCATGACGCCACCCTCGGAAAGGGTAGACCTAGGGCCGATTTATTATATAGACGTTTGTTGGTTCTACCAAAAATAGATAGGCGTGCGAAAAATGTAAAACAAAATTTTTCACCAAAAAGACCCCGTTTTCTAAGCTCTGTATAGCGCTTACTATCCAACAAGACAGGGCTTTGGGGTGAAAATTTAGTTGTACACTTTTCGCACGCCTATCTATTTTTGGGGGAACCAATGGTTAGCTTAGCAAACGTCTATTAAATCGGCCCCTAGATTGGAGATTGACGGTACTTAGTTGAAGAGAGAGAAGTTCGGAAGAACTGATGTGGTTGAAGGATGATTGCAGTAAAAGGGAATGATCATCCGCTAACCCCAATCACCGGGAGAAAATGACCATTCTATTCGGATAGGCACCAGAACGATACCTACGCCATCTGATGGCCGAAAGAGGTACTTATGCTCACAGCTCCTGAGGACGCAGCCAGATGGTGAAAGCATCTGTGCATCGAAGTAAAAGGGAAGTAAGTAGAATTACCAATAGATGGACACACCATTCTTTCTAATGCAATTTCGGGCAACATAACTTTGTGTAACCCGCACAGTCAGAACTAGGCCTGTGCTTCCAACATTGTCAATGCAAATACATGTAGTGGACTGCTAACTGAAATACAGAATTGCAATTTCAATAGAAATTTCTCCAACTCAATTCATTTTCAAGCACCCCAATCTCAATTGAGTCAACAACTATGAACAACTTCTCAAGAATGGCAACTAGCAGAAGACAGCCCTACTGAAAGTGTAAGTATGCACAGGTCACTGAGGCCGAAAATGAAAGCCGCGTGACAAAGTAGCCAGCGAAGCATTGCATGGAACCGTTGTTGTGTCAAGTCTTTGCACTTGATACCATGTCATCTCTGTCAACAAGAGCTTTAGATGTCTTTATAATGAAGTGCTGACAAACCTAATAATAGTTTGCCATTGACAGGTACAAACCCCTAACCTAAATTGATAGAATTCCCGACTATAGGCCTGTATCAATCTACTCAATGGTGTGATATTCAGGTTGGTCCACTTTCCAACTCACTTTTCGAACTCGATCCATCGTCCTTCCTTGTAAGTGTTGTGTACAATCATGAGAACTTACTAAGATAAATGCCCAATTTAATCGCCCGCATTGTTTTAACAAGACTGAACTCCGAATAATCGGGCCACCGCAGTATAAATATCGGTAATCAATGCAAGAAATTGATCTGGGCCGGGGAATGCAAATCGTGTGCAACACGATACGTCGACCTGCGACAATCGCCATTACAGCTGGTGACAAGTGGAACTTGACTACAAAGCCTGCAGGTTCGAAATGCACGGGCGATTGAAGCGAATGGCATCGAGAAACGATCATCCCATATCATACCGCCCCCCCCCGGCGTTCCCCTTCTCCTTCATACCATACACTCGTAGCCAATTCGTTGTTTAGGGGTTCTTTGTGCCTCACCAGAGGAACCCCAAGGTTCTATATAGAAAGGGTTGCATACAGAACCTTTCTGTCGCCAAAGAACCCATAAAGGTTCCAGGTAGAGCCCTTTTCTGAGGGAAAGGTTCTATGTGGAACCTCTAAGGGTTCTTAAACAAACCGAGGGTTCTTAAATCAGAGGGTTCTCCTGGTGTGGCACGAAAGAACCTTTTCGTCTAAGAGTGTATACCCACAGCCAATGAACCCAAAACAATCAAAATCGCAAATTTTGGTTACTTAGACCTGAAAATGAGTAAGAAAATACCAAAAAGGTTTAGTCATGGGGGGATGTGGACCCCTCCTAGTCCATGGACTAATTGCTGAGCGACCTGACCTAGACAGAGAGAGAGAGTTCAGATCAAAATGTAGAAAAAAAGAACCTTATCAACCAATCCCGCACGTCACAAAGTCATGACGTCACTACTTTTTGAGTCTGCTTGTGGTATTCGTCATTTGATAAATAAAAACCACCTAAATCTCTCCTGGTATAAACCCACGCAAAAGTGACAAGTACGATTGATATCCGTATATTATTTTCAAGGCGTCAAAAGTGGTTTCTCGGAGGCCTATACCACCAACAGTTGAACGAGTTGATCTGATTTTCAAGTGCAGTTCATGTGATTCTACACATAGGCCTAACCTTACTCTCACTTATCGGAATCAATATTGACATAATTCGTGTAAATTTGTGCAAGTGATTACTATGATACTACATCAGATAGGCAGTACATGACTGCTAGATTTACTTCTTGGAAGACAGTAGTAGATCTCTCTCAGTCTCGTAGCGAAGTCATGTAATGTAGTTCGCATGAATGGTTGATTTCGGTGTCGAAGGCAAGCAAACCCCTACCATTCTTTACTTGATTTTAATCACAACTGCACCAATTTTTCACCCATACCTCAATCTTTTCATCTTTTCAAGCACCGATTCCGCCACCAAGCGTATTAAGATGGCCGACACAAGCCCCATTTTAGACTATGCACCAAGTTGTAAACACAGAGCAGACGTCATTGGATGATGACGTAACCATTGCACTCAGAATGCGGAGATACGTTGTAGGCCTTCTATCCTGTGCTATTGCCAAAATGGCCGCTTCATCAACGAAATCAAAGTAGGCCTACTACATGTAATTGAAAGAAATTGCTAGTCGATAATTGACGAACTTAAAAGTGATGCCACTGAGTATAGACCAGCTGGTGGCTGCCGTGATATCAGGTAAGCGATCTCAACCAGCTCAAGTTGAATCAGCCCAAGTTGAATTTATCAGCCGGTGGTTTCTTCCGATGGCCGCGAGCCGTTTACCACCGCGGTTAGGTTCCAGTTTGTATAGACGATGCGGAAACCATGATTAATTTTCTGTGTTTGATTCTACGGGTTTCTCGCCAATAATAAGAACATAATTTGTAGGTCTTCAGGCAGGTTTTATTTCAGAAAACACGTCATTGACACTAACAAACAATAGAACTGCTGACTTGCAACGTGACATCGTCGCCAGCAACGGCAACGGGAGCTGGAACAGGATGTGGTTTTGGAAAATAAAAAAAAAGGGAAAGCTCGTGCGAAAGCTAACTAGAAAGCTAGAAAGCTAACCTAGAAAGCTAACTCACAAAAGCTTCCGTTGGGTATGGGGGTCGGCCAGTCGATGATTTCATCGTCAAGCGGTCCAACGACGTACGCATGGAGAGGAGAAGGACCAGTCAACTTTCGGTTCCACAAATCCAAACTTGGCTCAGACTGGTTCTCGTCTTTTCCGCTCCACTCCCGCAGCGCTGTTGGCTGTGTAAAAAGGGTCCCACTTTTCATCAGATTCGGTGACTGTTTTTCATAAGCAGGTCGCACACGCCCAATTGCCGGAAACCAACCGGGGAAGACGCTCGTTAAAGGTCTCACATTATAATGGTTCTGATGAAGAATATATTTGGAGATTCTCTGATTGATACGTATACGTAGGTGGAGGAATGCATGGCTGACACATTAGTAAAGGTATCTGATTGGGGAAGCTGGTATGGCCCTTATGAAGGTAACGAGAGTAGTGTTTTTCCTGGTTCCAGGCGTGACAAGCTCGTACTGTCCCTGAACTGCCGTGAACCCGTGTTTTCTTCAAAGGTGGGCTCGGAACTAACATCATTCTGACGAAACGCAAGGATCTTCCGACACCATATTAAAAACAAGCCTGGTGGCGACAGGGCTCACTAAGTGGAGGGTTGTGAATAGGAGTGACAGAATAGATGGACAATTCGCATCGACTGTCTTTTAAAAAAAATATCGAATTTTAAGCCTGTCTAATGTACACATGTCTAATTGTCTAATGTCTAATGTCCACATGTCTAATTGTATTTTCTGAGGAAGCTGGATTTGACGGTTAACGATTAATAAAAAGACCGGGTTTATTTATCGAGCCACTTGATGAATAAGCACTACTTTCGGTCTTATTTGTCAAGCCGCTCGATGAGGAGTACGTGGATTCAGTGTTATTTATCGAGCTAGCTTGACAAGCAGGCTTAAAATTCAGTATTGTTCGTCGAGCTGGCAATAATGATGCGCCGATTCTGTAGACGATTTTATCAGTGTCACCACTAATTAAAAGAAAAAATAATTAACCAGTTGTTCTAGGTAGAAATTTGGAAAGTCAACATAATTTTCTAAGAAAAGGAAAAAAAGAAAAGGAAACAAAAATGAAAAAAATATCATGACCACACGGGAATCGAACCCTCGACCTCATGGGTGTAGTCCCCACATCTTTGCAATGTGCCAATCAACACACTGAAGAGAGTGTTAGAGTATTTATCACCTGGTTCCGGAAATACGGGAAGCTCGATTTTGCGTACTGTTTAGCAAGCCGGGCTTGATAAATAGTCACTTCGTAATAAAAATGGATTCTAGTCAAGAAACTACCCCCTCCAAACACACTCATCAATAAAGCAACAGACCCTTTACCGCAGGATATTCAAAGACAAACACACACTTCCTCAAAATTTGTTCGCCGCTGGTCAACATGCTAGTAATAACAATCCACTATACACATCATCGCCAAATAAACGTGACCTACTTTCACCGCACGCAAGCTCCATGTAGCGTAATCCGTGCATACACGATTGAAGTAAAACAAGCGACCAGGTATGGTTCGGCTAGTCTTGCTTTCTGGGAAAAAATCCGTCGATTCGGCCTCTATTCTCTCGACAACGACGTTATGGTAAAATCAAACGCACTGACAAACAAAAACTAATGACCACTTGAATATTTTTCGAGCCAAGTTCCGTACACAATTCTACCCAATTAACTCACGCTCGTGCAAATCAGATTCGGCCCATTTTCGTCCTCCACAGACCCAACTCATTTCTCATTGCCAGGAAGGAAATCCAGCCTCACGCACGATACGCATCCGCTCTTTCAGCCCCAAAAAACCCTAATATCTCAAAAACTATGCAACGTATCAAAATTTCGTTGACCTCAGACAAAACTACATACAATTCACCGTATATATATACCACGATCAATAACATTGGACAAAACATGACTCCACAATCGCACGGAAACAAAAAATCTGACACGAAAATAAGGGTCACTTAGTGAGCCAATAAGCATGGATGTGTAATGTAAACAATGTATACATGCTTTAGCCATTGCATTCCGACTTTATGTCAGGTAAACCGAGCACTTACAGGAACATGCTTCGTTTGATGTGGAATTTTGCCAACGTTTACGCTCTGTAATAGATACAGGCCCCAAGGAAGTTTCACTTCTTACACAAAAGTAGGCCTACCTAAGACATAAGGGATAGAAGTAGACCGAACACTGTCCTGATTAAAAATACTAGAATGCAAGCTGCCCAGAAGACCGGGTACCAGTCTAGGATAGGAGCACCCTGAGAATGTGAAAACGCTGGGTGCGAGGATGGTAGGGATGGAACACAAAATGGCGATCGGAGGGAATATGAAGCAGTCAGTTTGCTCCGTCAGTTCTTAGTATCGTTTTAGCTGTGCATTCCCGAGCTGTTGAGCCTGTTCAGATGTTAACTAAAGCAAACATTGCTAAAACATATTACGCTCACCCACGTTTTCCATTAATCATGTATCCACGGGAATTAGTTCATGTAAAACACCAGCAAGGAAAAAAAATATTATCATGGACCGTATTTACAAGCACTCCCAATATTGACTCGGCGATGGTTTATGACTTCAGAAGTCATCGAAACGCATTTGGTACATCAGATGGTGTTTCATTTCGTGGCCACGAGGGCCATGATCACAAATCGAACATGTTGAGTTTGGTTCGTACTACCTGAGAACCATTGGTGGATGTTCTGCACCTAAAATGTAAAAACTCTGCAGGGTCAGGGGACAGACCCCGGGGGAACAGATACACCGCTGTCCAACCACATCGGCTGGTCGCCATATTGGAATAGATGAGTTTCGCGAGTGGCCATCTTGCCAAAATTAGGTCAATGACATCGTCATGGGGATTTCCCCCACTGGAGATGGGAGAACAAATCATCTGTCACTCTGGAAGGGAATTCCCATGCTAACGACCTAATTTTGGCAATAGCGGAACTACAGACAGATGACATTCACCTTTCATTGCACGGTGAGGGTGAAGGCAGAGGAGTATGCCAAACGAAACATGTTGAGCTTCGACTCTTTAGTTCATTTTGAACATGAAGAAACACACCTTGCTGGCTTGAATGAAACCAAAGAGGAATTCCCACTAGGTGGTTGTTTCGCTCTCATAAGCCTCCTTCAGCTATGCTGTAGGCCCCACAGGGCAGGATCAAACGATGTCAAAATAGTAAACAGCGCTAAATGAAGAAGTTAGAGAGAAAAAAAACTAAACAGCATACTTTTGGTACAACTAATTACCGAATAGCAAAAATAGATAAGAGAGGACCCTCTCTTATCTATTTTTGCGAATAGTGAGGTATTGAAGAGCAAGGGTCAGTTAAGCTGACTAGTATACGTCTCGATTCGGTGGAAATCCTGGCAGGTGCATACTCTGATGGAATGAGTTTCCAAACTTTCCTTGTCGGAGACAGTGGTGAGGAGTATCCAAGTCATCTAGGGGTCATTTGCCAAACTGCTCTCCAAAAATCATAGGTTTGCTATGCTGGTCGTTGTTTACTATTTCGAATCCAGGTGTACTGATGTGGTGATCCTCTCCAAACCCGGCTCCAAACCTTTATCGAAGAGCAGGAAGGCTTCCCCTTCCGCTTCCCTACGATTACCGCTTCTAAAAACGATTCTTCTTCTGTGTCAATTTGTATATCTTGTTCATCATTCTCTCACCATTCAATTGCAGTCCTCTACACACGTGTTGCCATTTTGGCGAGGCGTGATATCGCAATCCATCATTGAGCTAATAACACACTAATTTCGGAGGCACGCTTCCTTCGCAGGGAACAGCCAACTTCAAGCAATACGTTACGAAATCACGATTCAACGCTTGCCCAATGCTCGTCGAAAAAGTTCTTGTGAAAAACAGGTGGTAGATAGTTTGCATATTTAAAATTGGCAAGCAAAGAACGGCTTATCTTTATCAGTAGCCTTGGTTTAAGTGATTCTCCTGATCGGCTACAGAGGAGGGCCGATGAAGATGACTGCTGAAGAGATACTAGTAGATAGAAGTAAGAGAGCATCCGGTATGGATGAGTGCAGCTGAATGTATACCTGTTTACGTTAGCTTGTTACCTTTGTAAACAGCCGCAGGGACAATCCGGGGCACGGACATAACTGAAAGTGGTAAGAACAGCCTGAACAGCTAGGCTTCTTTACCACATCTGATGCACCACCTCACAAGGAGCCTAGCTGGATTAGGCTATGGCTGGTTGATGAAAGAGAACTTGGGTGACTTGTTCGCCGCTGGAGTGCCGTATTGACCGGTAGTCTGTAGTTTCCGGAAAGCTGGAATGCTGGAAAGTATGTTGGAAAGCTGGAAAGTGTGGGGAATTCCAAAGGTTCAGTATAAAATCTGGAATATCCCAATGGAACGTTCTTGGTGGTGTTTGAAGTAACTGAAAACGCAGCATTGAAGTTTTATTGAAGGCCTAGGGCCTACCCAACGATGATATCAGGTTTAAAATCATGTTAATGTGTGTGACCCAGACTTGTAGTACAGTAAGATGAAACCATCTGACCTCTGCAATTGAGATTATCTGTGTGTGACCTGCATATCACATCAGTTCACCTAGGCCTGAGTGCATGGGTGTCATACGAGCACTGGTGGTTGTTTTGGAGTTGATGTTAGCATGATGTGTTGATGACTGATGCCAAATGCGAGGGTCTGAGGGTCCGAGTCCGGTAGAAAGCTACACGTCTTCACCTTAGAAACCCGTTATTTATGCAAATGCACATTCAGTGGAAGAAAGCCTGCAGACTTCATATATGTCATATCCTGTTTCCCTGTCTGATCTCACCTTGTTCAACTGGGTGTCTATAAGATGAGAACTGAACAAATGGCACTTGGCCCAGAAAGGCACTCTTTCGGTTTTATCGAGTATCGGGCAGATGGGGGTTAGGATTTGGGGTTTGGTTGAAAGTGAGTGATCACCAGCTTTATATACAGCACAAAAAAATGACAAAAAGTGATCAATTAATGGATTTAATAAACTTTCCATACTTTCCGGTACTTTCCATATTTCCAGGTTTCCAGCTTTCCAGCATTCCGGAAACTACAGACTACCCGCAGCAATAGATGTGCCAGAACTTAGCCTGATAAATCAGCGGATTGATCAACTAACGCAAGCCGTCTTGGCAATCCAAAGACCAGCGCCAGAATCCAACATTGGACGACAAAAGGAACACGACCACATGAGGAGCAGCAGACCATGCACTGGATGTGGTAAGTCTTGTACTGATAGATCACGATGTCCTGCTCAAGGTCGTAGGTGTTATAACTGTGGGAAATTTAACCACTTTGGGAAAGTCTGTAGGTCAGCTAGGTACCAAACTCGACCACCACATGGTCAGCACAGGGTGGACAGCTTTCAGAATAGTAGGCCTAACCAATCTTGGCAGAATTCTCAGTTTCAACATCAACAAAATGGTCAAAATTGGCAGTACCAACATTCCTCTCAGCATTCCGATCATCCTCAACAGTACAATCACTCGTCCTCACAATAGGGGTGCGAGCCTGTCCCGAGGCCCCAGACACCTTTGGCCAGGCACATAGCTAGTGTCCCTTGTCTCAATCAGACAACCACTGATTTGGATGAGAATATGATTTTAACTGAAGTTTTTGGTCACAAAGCCAGATGCCTCGTTGACACCGGTGCCCAGATAAGTTGTATCTCAGAGACCTACTTTAACAAACTGAAACTTTCCAGTAACTGTGTTCTACCTTCAAAAGTAACTGCTATTGTTGGCGTAGGTGGCGCTCACCATGAGATTAAAGGGATGGTTAAGTTACCCTTGAAGATCGGTCAGTGTTCTATCTCACATGCGTTCCATATCTTGCCTGCTATGTCTGTTCAATTGATATTGGGTGTTGACTTCCTACAACAACACAATGCAGCTATTGATTACAGTTCCAACAAGTTCTCTGTTCTTGATGGTGAGTTTCATGTATGTTTCATATCGTCTCACACCGGTCTTGTTAGGACAGCTAAAAAGGTGACAGTACCCCCCAGAACAGAAATAACCATTGAGGCTAAAGTGTCTAGAATTAAATCCAGTCCTGCCATGTTAGTAGAACCAGTAGCAAGCATGAAGCACATCGGTTTACTAGTCGCAAAGTGTCTAACCAAAGTGTCCAATGGTAAAGTTTTTGTAACAATTATGAATCCTCAAGAAAGACCTGTCACTATGAAAACTAACAAGCATATTGCAAGCATTTCATCAGTAGACCTCAACAGCATTGAGGCGATTGTTGATGAAGAATCTGACCTTGACCCAACATATCAAACTGTTGATCCTGTACACCAACCCACGTCCAGTATATCTCACTTTGTCAGCAACTCCGCCACAATGAAACCAGGTGGTAGTGATAGTGACTGTGAATTTGAAGCCAACTTGCCTCATCCCACTGACTATAATACAGATGCAAAAGTGTTAGAGTTTGACCTGTCTAATTCTGCCATCAACGATGAACAGAAAGAGCGCTTGCTCAAACTTCTCAATAAGCATAGTGTAGCAGTTGAAAAAGCCGAGGGTCCACTCTGGGTTTCGAACCCGGGACCTCCCGCTTCAAAGTCAAACGCTCTACCGACTGAGCTAAAGGGAATTTCCCGGTAGCCCGGGCTTGTAGGAGCGCTCACACTATTACACACTTCCCCTGCTTGGGAAGTTGTCTCCCCACAACTGCTTCAGGGTTCCATCCGCCAGGCATTTAATCTACTACAGACACTTTTCCAGCATCCGCAAATGCCATTAACCACGTTGGGCGCCAAATGTAGCAGTTGAAAAAGCCGAGGGTCCACTCTGGGTTTCGAACCCGGGACCTCCCGCTTCAAAGTCAAACGCTCTACCGACTGAGCTAAAGGGAATTTCCCGGTAGCCCGGGCTTGTAGGAGCGCTCACACTATTACAATAGGAAAGTATTTGCAACTGACCTCACCAACATAGGGAAGGCACAAGGGTATGAGCACAGAATTGAGACCTACCCAGATGCCACTCCGGTCCGCCTACCATTCTATCGAACTGGTCCAACAGAAAAGGCTGAAATAGAGCGCCAGACCGAAGAATTACTCAAGCATGATTTGATTGAGCCCACTGCATCACATTGGCATTCTCCAGTTGTTCTTTGTAAGAAAAAGAACGGAGAATGGCGTTTTGCCATTGATTATCGTGAACTCAATAAAAGCGGACTATTCCTCAAAGTTTTCCCCTGCCCCGCATGCGAGATGTAAGTGACATGATTGGTCAGAACAAAGCAACTATGTTTTCATGTTTAGATCTAGGCAATGCGTATTGGCAAACCCCACTAGACCCAGAAACCGCACACAAAGCATCCTTTATCACTCATGAAGGGATTTTTACTTGGAAACGGTTACCCTTTGGTCTAATGAACAGCCCCGCGAGCTGGCAATCCCTCATGGCGGACGTATTTAGACATCTTAATTGGAAGTGTCTCCTAGTGTATGTTGATGATCTCATAGTTATGTCAAGAGACTTTGAAGAACACCTCCAACATCTAGACATGGTTTTGAGTCGTCTTGGTCAGGCTGGTTTGACAGCAAAGCCTGCTAAGTGTCAATGGGCTTTATCTTCAGTCAAGTATCTAGGCAACATCTTTTCTGAGAAGGGAGTACAACCTGACCCTGAAAAGATTGATGCAATCCGGTCATACCCAACTCCCACAAGCCAAACTGAACTTAGGTCATTTTTGGGCTTGACCAACTTTCTGAAGAAATTTGTCAAGGACTACTCTCGCATTGTGGCACCACTGAATCAGTTGCTTAACAAAGATGCCCAGTATCTGTGGACAAGAACCCATGACTTAGCATTTACCACATTGCGCCAAAAGCTCATTGAGGCTCCAATTCTGGCTTACCCTAACTTTGACAAAATATTCCATCTTACAACTGACGCATCAGGGCATGCCATTGGCTTTGTTCTCAGTCAATTGGATGACCAGGGCCGAGATCATCCTATCGCATATTCTGGTAGAGCACTGAGGGGTGGTGAACGGCGATGGACAGTTACGGAACAAGAATGTCTTGCTGTACTTGAAGGTATAAGGCATTTCAAGGAGTACCTGTCGCATCAGAAGTTTAACATCTTCACTGATCACCAAGCCTTAGTGTGGCTACTCAAGAGCAGTCACAAGTCTGCGCGTTTGCATCGATGGTCACTGGAAATCCAATCATACAATTTTGACATAGTCCACATGCCTGGACGCCAAAATTTGATCGCCGATGCTTTAAGCCGCCGAAGTTATGATGTTAGCCAACTTAGGTCTGCTACCGAGACCGTGGACATGTCTTCCCCACCTGGAAATGACCATACAACTGACCATGACCCACTGACAGTAGAGGTGACATTTGAATATCATTCAGACACTAGGCCCATGGTAAATGTTGCAATCACTGACAACCATAAGCAGCCAGACAATCCAGCTGTTATCTCTGACACCAGACTCGACATTTCTGATATTGGTGCTCGTCAGAGAGAATGTCCGCAGTTAGCACCTCTTATAGATTTTCTAGAGAACAGTGTCTTACCTACAGATGCAAATGAAGCTAAGAAAATTACTAATGTTGCTAACCAGTATGAAATGTTGAATGGTGTCTTATACCACTTCTACCAGCCAAGACGGAAACGACCACCACCAGACGAGCGCTTGATACGACAAACAGTGCTACCCGAATCTTTGCGTGCTGCTGTGTTGCAGTCATTTCATGACTCCATAGCTGGGGGAGCTCATCTTGGCCTGCAACGCACCTTTGCAGCCATAAGATTGAGATATTACTTTCCCGGCATGTACATGTACCAATATGTCCATGACTATATTCAATCTTGCACTGAATGTCAAATGTCTAANAGGTATAGGGACTGCAATGGGACTGCATAAAGGGACTGCAATAGGACTGCATTTAATGAGGGGACTGCAGTAGTACTGCCCAATTAGAGGTAGCCCCTGAGGGACTGTAACAGCACTGCATAATGGGACTGCAATGGGACTGCATGGACTTAAATGATATTTGCTGTTGTAATAGGGACTGCAACGGGACTGCTCGGACTTAACATTATTTCTTTGAATGTTTGGGGGACTGCAATGGGGCTGCACATGATTGAGTAATCTTTATGGTCATGTGACCTGTTTGAAAACATTTTGGAGCCAAGCGGCGATCTTGGAAATGTGGTTTTCCTTTGGTGGAGTTATTACTCTTTCTTTCTGGGCCATCTTGGTCAAATGGTGGTTCAATGTGCTGCCTTTTGTCAAGTACATGAAGTAGGAGCCAATGTGGGAGGTGGGACAATAATTTTTTGTAAGTTTTCATTTTTCAACCTTTCCATTGCACCCTTTATCCAATTCAAAATATCACCTGTTCCAAGCATGCACTGTCCATCATGTCCATAGTGATGGTGCCTTCACCGGTTTTTAAAATTCACCTTCAATGATTTTCTATCAATTTTATGGTGAATTCACAAGTTTCGTAGAGGTTTCTACAGTTGATGCTCTGAGCAGAATTTGTGATATATATCATTATCAACTTGGATCAGTGCACTTCAAGGATAAACCCAGTTACAATTCTAAGTTTTCCAACCAAAAATCTTCTGTGTGCAGACTCAAGAGTGTATGTATTGCAGCATGCCAGTGTATGGGCAACTGTGCTGGCCAACTCAGGGACTGCATTGNCCGAAGTTGCTCAGGTATTGTTTCGCGAGATATTTGCCAGGTACGGTGCCCCAAGAACATTGATCTCAGACAGAGGTAGAAATTTCATGTCACAGGTAGTTAACGCCCTGTGTGAGATATTCCAGGTTAAGCATCATTACACAAGTGCCTACCATCCACAAACAAACGCCACCTGTGAACGTACTAATTCCACAATTGAACAATCAATCAGGGCGTACATTGATAAAAATCAGACCAATTGGCATGAAACACTTCCAGGCATCATGATGGCACTGCGCATGTCGCCAGCTACGCAATCCAGTCAAATGAGTCCCTTTTACCTTTTGTTTGGTCGCGAAATGAACCTGCCCTTCGACGTGTCTCTCCAACCACAGGACAACCTCCGACCCAAAGCAAAGTACCAAATTCAAGAAGTTCTTGATAATTTGAAATTGGCCAAAGAAATAGCGACCGACAATATGCAACAGGCCCAACAATCTAGCAAAGAGCGCCATGACAAGAAGGCACAAGATCCTCAATTTAATACCGGCGACATGGTTCTGTTGTACACTCCCAAAGTACCTATAGGCCTATCTCCTAAACTGCATCAGAAATGGCATGGGCCGTACTACATTGCAGACATAGGACCAAATTTCACCTATAGGTTGCGCAATTGTCACACCAATGAACTCTTGAAATCCCTGGTGAATGCCACAAGACTTAAGAAATACTTTGACCCTCGGGATCGACCAGAAATGGTTCCGCCTGAGAATGCTCAAGGTGAGGAACTTAGCCAGGAAGAGGTAGAACTTCCTACTGATACAGGGGTAACACCTGCCCCAGATACTCAGAGCGTAGAAGAACACACTGTTGAAAGTGGAACTGAGATTCAGCCCACCATAATCGATCATACAAAGCCAGATCAGAATGCACCTCTGGCACCTCTGCAAAACACTCAAAATGAGTGGCATGAGGCTGAGCGGCTGATAAAGATATCGAGACGGAAAGGCAAGAAATGGTACCGTGTAAAATGGAAGGATAAGTCACCATCATCATGGGTATGTGAGGATGATGTCAGTGATCATCTGAAAAGAGAATATCATATCAAACATACACAGTCAGGCAAGAGGCGCAAACGGCCATATCGTTACTTTCAAACAACATATGATTAGGATGTCACTTCTGAGCATGAATGCTGGTACTGGCAGTAACATACCTTCTATATAACTCCCTGAATTATGTCTCTAAATTAGGATTTTGAGAGTGGACACCACTCTGTGCTAGGTTGTTTCATGAGACGTCATGAACATTAACCACACCGGTCCGTAATTCTTTGACATAGGTTTATGTCCTCGAGGTAATTACCATTGGGATTAATCTGGTTTGAGTGTTGCTGATCTTTACTCGATTCAGAAAGAAGCCGTCCTTAATGTTGTGTTGTTTGAGTTGTAGCGTGATGAGCACGCTCTGCCAACTGATGTGAATCAGATGTAATTGTATACGTATAGGATGATGGTAATATACCCTTTATGAAACGAATCCATTCTTGAGCAGGTCGTCTTTGTGTTCTCAGTGCAAGACGCACCACCTGTCTTTATTTACATGTAGGATATTTGTTAATCACCTGTAATCGCTTATGTATGTGTACTCATTCATCATTATAATTGCCACCTGTGAATTGTCTATGTTATGATTGCGTATAATGTGATTAACAGTTACTATTAACAGATTAACCACTTCAGCAAATCTCCTAAAACAAGAGGAGTATATTGTATTGGTATAATGTTCAATGCATGTCTTTGATCTATGTGGTATTATATGTACGCTTGCAATGGAAGCAGTTCTGCAGCCAAGGGGCGAGAAATGGTTCTGTTGTACACTCCCAAAGTACCTATAGGCCTATCTCCTAAACTGCATCAGAAATGGCATGGGCCGTACTACATTGCAGACATAGGCCCAAATTTCACCTATAGGTTGCGCAATTGTCACACCAATGAACTCTTGAAATCCCTAGTGAATGCCACAAGACTTAAGAAATACTTTGACCCTCGGGATCGACCAGAAATGGTTCCGCCTGAGAATGCTCAAGGTGAGGAACTTAGCCAGGAAGAGGTAGAACTTCCTACTGATACAGGAGTAACACCTGCCCCAGATACTCAGAGCGTAGAAGAACACACTGTTGAAAGTGGAACTGAGATTCAGTCCACCATAACCGATCATACAAAGCCAGATCAGAACGCACCTCTGGCACCTCTGCAAAACACTGAAAATGAGTGGCATGAGGCAGAGCGGCTGATAAAGATATCGAGACGGAAAGGCAAGAAATGGTACCGTGTTAAATGGAAGGATAAGTCACCATCATCATGGGTATGTGAGGATGATATCAGTGAACATCTGAAAAGAGAATATCATATCAAACACACACAGTCAGGCAAGAGGCGCAAACGGCCATATCGTTACTTTCAAACAACATATGATTAGGATGTCACTTCTGAGCATGAATGGTGGTACTGGCAGTAACATACCTTCTATATAACTCCCTGAATTATGTCTCTAAATTAGGATTTTGAGAGTGGACACCACTCTGTGCTAGGTTGTCTCATGAGACGTCATGAACATTAACCACACCTGTCCGTAATTCTTTGACATAGGTTTATGTCCTCGAGGTAATTACCATTGGGATTAATCTGGTTTGAGTGTTGCTGATCTTTACTCGATTCAGAAAGAAGCCTTCCTTAATGTTGTGTTGTTTGAGTTGTAGCGTGATGAGCAGCTCTGCCAACTGATGTGAATCAGATGTAATTGTATACGTATAGGATGATGGTAATATACCCTTTTATGAAACGAATCCATTCTTGAGCAGGTCATCTTTGTGTTCTCAGTGCAAGACGCGCCACGTGTCTTTATTTACATGTAGGATATTTGTTAATCACCTGTAATCATTTATGTATATATATGCGTACTGTATGTGTACTCATTCATCATTACAATTGCCACCTGTGAATTGTCTATGTTATGATTGCGTCTAATGTGATTTGTGATTAACAGTTACTATTAACAGATTGACCACTTAAGCAAATCTCCTAAAACAAGAGGAGTATTTTACTCATATTGTATTGGTATAATGTTCAATGCATGTCTTTGATCTATGTGGTATTATATGTACGCTTGCAATGGAAGCAGTTCTGCAGCCAAGGGGCGAGAACATGCTGTGTCGTAGAAACAATTTATTATATAATAGCACGCTACCTTATTCTCATTATGTTATTGTCAAATCAGAGTGTTGTTATGTTATTGTAAATGTACTGGTAGTGTAGTTGTAGTGATAGCTTGTAATTTGCAGGAGCAAATTGATAAAAAAACAAGAGGAGTATTTTATGGGCAGAATTTCATGACAGAAATTTATTTACAATTCTTTGAAATGTATGTTAGTTTAAAAGTGGGTATTGCTGTTCTCAGAGAAGTTTGTAATTAGTAGAACAATCCTAGCTCCTTTGAGCTTAGTTCCTTGTTTGTCTTTCCCCAGATGTCCGAACCTGTCGAGTTCTAACATTATGCAGACCTGCCTGTGTAAATAATCACCAAAGTCAAAAGGAGACTGAATGTCTGTTGGCCCTTAGAAACAGTTGTAATTAGCACCTAGGTATCCAAATAAGCCTGTATATAATCTCCCTTTCTCACAAGACCTCCTTTGTGTTGCTCCAAGTTTCCTGATTGCCTAACTGCTATCATAACAGAATTCGGACAAGCTGTCGCAGCATGATCCACACCAGAAGATTGTTTTTGACTTGATTGCGTTTTTCTCTGATTGGTGCTTGCCAGTGGACTGGAGTTTGGGGGTCAGGCTGGGGCTGATTTTATTGGTCGATCACCATTCTGGTTTGGGGTATTTAATTTGGGAGCTTGCGCTCTCCCGCACTCTGAAACTAGTTTGGTGATGACTTTATAATACACAGCTCCTATATATATAACTGACCTCTGGATCCCTTCCAATTATTTCAGGTAAGCCAATCTTTTCTTTATATTTGAATGAGCCAATATACTTGACTCACTGTATTTGTAACTGAATGTAGTATTGATATTATTTGGCTTGTGAATCGTTAGAACATGAGATGACGTCAGTTTGTTAATACAAGTCGGTCTGGAGACTTAACTTTGATCAAGTTGAATCATTCATGTGATATTCATAATTAAGTAGCTTAGAGTTAGAATCAAGATACATGATGATTTGTATGACTCTGAAACTAGTTTGGTGATGACT
>NMRB01002886.1:0-11415 GCA_002633025.1 Notospermus geniculatus
AAATATTTTCGGGATTGTACCAAAAACGGGTAATGCACAATGTTCGTTTTCATCACCAGAACAGGTTTGGTATTTCTGAAATTTTGAAATAATCTCCCTTCATGAAAATTGTGAAAAAGCCTGCTGAAAACTCTAGGGTTTACAGTACTGATAACAGAATTTTAAACAAATTTAGGATGAAACTGATCCCTTCTCAGTTGACTAGGACACAAAATTACAAACACAATTTCCCCATTTTGAAAATTGCGAAAAATGTGAAAACTCTGGGGCTTACAGTACTTAGAACAGAATTTAACAAATTTAGATGAAACTGATCCTGTCTCAGCTGACTAGGACACACAAAATTAAAATCAAAATTGTCCCATTTTGAAAACTGCGAACAAGCATGGTGAAAACACTGGGGTTTAAAGTATCTTAGCATAAAGAACAGAATTTTCACAAAAGGGCGGGGCTGTTCGTTTTCGTCACTTGAGGAATCTGAATTGTGATCCTTGGGAAAAAGGAAAAAGCTATGCACTTGCAAATTGCAGCAATTATTAATTGCAGCAATTATTAATCGCTGCAATTTGCAAGTGCATAGCTTTTTCTGTTTTTCCAAGGATAACAATTCAGTTTCCTCAAGTGACGAAAACGAACAGCCCCTTTTATCCGTTCTCAGTTGATGAAGGCACCAACTGACAAAACCAATCTGACACACAAAATGATGTAACAATGTTTGTTGTACCAAGAAACCATGACTTTGTCATCATCATTAGTACTGCACTAATTACCCTCCACTATTTATAATAATTAAAGCATTCCACTGAGACAAAAGTTGAAAGAGTACGGACTGACCTAAGTTTGCAAAGGAAGTGCAAAATGTAACATTTTGACATCGGATATCAGTTTTGGTCAGTTGCTCATGTTGCTAGCTGAAATAACCTGCACAGGGCAGGGGAAGTCAGACTGGTAGGGTTGCCTTATATTTTTATGCCTCAGTGCAGAATTTGAAGGGGCCAGACCCACATTGACTGTCGTATTCTTTGCTGATAACTTTTTTTGAATGAGTGGCGAAGTCACTCTTTGGCCCTCAATAAAATCTTTACGTCCAATTGGCACAGAAAAGATTCCCCGAACTGTCCTCAAACTGACCATCTGTTAAAAAACCAAATGGAGAAAAAACGACAGTTGGATGACAAAGAGGTTTAAAAATAACTGAAGATGATCAGAAAACAAATGGGACATGGTTCGTTTTACAAGCAAAGATCTCGTTAACTTGTCTTTTACGACAACTCTCAACGAGTGATGCAACTTTCTCTAACCGGGACACATCCTGTTGTAGTTTTTCTCTCAAAATGTGTTGGGTTAATTGGGAATATTTTTGCCTGCCAAACGAGGTGACAATGGAGAGAGAGACAGTCTCCTTTCATTCAGAACGCAACTCTAATCTGTCACAAGGGAAAGGTGACAGATTTTCAGATTTGCGACTCTGTGGTAGAACAAAAGAGAACCCTGATTATAAGGGACGATATTGTCTCCACACATGGTCTGAACATTCTGTGGGACAGGGTGCGGTGCGGTACCTCCCCCACAAAAACTATTATCCAATCAGATCATTCATGTCGACATCGAATAACGTAACAAACGTCATGAGCAGGAATTGGGATTATTTTCCAAAGACTTATGATGCAACATGACAAGGTCAGCTTGGGTGCCATATTGTTATAATGTCTTTTTTGTGACTTTTGAGAGATTAGGGATGAAGATTTTGTGCCAAGTGCCAACCACAGCTCAGGATTCCGTAATTTTTGCTGAGGTTAGGTTGAAGATTATAATCTTACCGCAGAAGCGGACCGAATTTGCCAAAAGTGTCAATGACCTGAACAGTAAGGCACCTGTGAGGAGGCAAAAATGTAACATAACATTACCAATAAAAAATATAGTGGCAAATTTTTCTATCCATTTGAAGTGGGTGGGCAGGTGAACTTTTTGTTGGGGCGTGTAAATCCGATGCTTGACCGAATGCAGTCAGGTTCAGCACGATTGTTGGCAGCGAAAAAGACTATATTATTGGCTTAGTAATTTCATGGCGAGCATCGTGCAGTTCTGTCATGTTACAGAAAACTTCGCAAAAATGGCCCGTGACCGACAGGTGTAAGTTGGTTGCTGAGGAACTTTTGAACTTTGGCTGAACTACCGGTAACTTGGATTTTCAAGGTGGGGAAAAGGGAACTGTTGAGAAAAGCAGGGCGTGGCACCTACATTATTACCGGTAAATGACAAGTGCATCAGTGAAGGGCTATAGAAGGGCAGGCCGGGTATTTTCTACCTCTGAGAAAAAAGAGCATGAAATAATAACAGGTTTCGAACCCACGGACCCTCTGAGAAAAAAGACAGGTTGATGCATTTACAGAGCAATACTGGAGAAACAATGATCAACATTTTGGCCTGGCACTAGCAGCAATTCTGGCCCCTTCAGGGCCCAGTTTCACAAAGAATCTTAAGTCTAAATTTTGACTTAAGTTATCATGTGACCTGGCCCCGTATTCATAAAGCTACTTAAGTCTAAGTATGATACTTATCTTTTGTGTTGAACAAAGGATAAGTGTCATACTTAGACTTAAGTAGTTTTATGAATACGGGGCCAGGTTTCAGCAAATCAGATGACTTCATTTCAGACTTAAATTTTTTCTTAGACTTAAGATTCTTTGTGAAATCCAGCCCAGATCCTTCCAAAACTACTTGGGGACACCAAATTTTTGTATCTTTATTGAGGTCCAGAACATGGTTTTTGGCTGTATCCTTTGTTTCTTTGTGAAGTTGGTCCATTCTCAGAGATGCAATTACCTCCAATTCAATCTTTGGTGAAATCAGAGCTCATGGGAAGAGGTGTCTGGATCAAGTAGCAGACCACAAAGGGTTAAAATACAGTGTTAGAATCTTTTCTCTTCAACGTGCCAAATAACAGCTTGAGGCAAAAAGGTCCAATTGTCAGAAAATACCCTAAAGTCCTTGAGAAATTCTGAAATAGGTATAAATTGTCCTTCTTTATTCAGTAACTTATTGACTCTTTTTATCCCTCTATTCCTTAGAAAAATGAGGGGTTTAAGACCCCTTCACTTCCTTGAGAATCTTATATTACTTCCCAGGGAAGGGTCTTATCCTATGGTACCCTGAGGGCCAAAACTGCAGCCCCAATCATCATAAACAACGACAGAATCTTTCCACATTGTCCAAAGTCAGTCAAGATAATTGTAACCACTGCACATTTTTGTACTTTTGTCACAATTCTTTATAAGTCGCCCTTTCTTCTTTTGGGATTTGTGACTTATTCATTGACTTTAGCCCTTCTTTTTAATACCCTAAAATACTTCCTGTAGTTGTAGGACCCAAGGAGCAGTAATGACCTATAACAACAGGGACCCTGCTTCCTGTTTAACCCCTTCAAACTGTCCATGGGGTTGGCAAAGCAGTCAATAAATCAAGCTTTTGTAGTAAACAATGAAAATTATTATAGCATTATTATTATTATTATTATTGTACCATTATCTTAAGGATTTCTTTTCTTTCAATCATCAGTACAGTGCACCCTTACTCTTACGAACCTCGATTTTACGAACTCCTGGATATTATGAACTGAACGTCTGGCTCCCAAAATTTCATGACATGTACATGTACTGTATGTAAATTCTCGCTATCAGCAGGAAACAAGTCGGAAAATCCCCAAGACTGAAAATTTGCAAATCTAACTTTCATGAAACAAGTTGAAAATTTTATGGCAAAATCCAGAACCATCTACTTAAGCCTAGGTAACATATCCACTCCGGGGCCCGTACGGCGACCGTACGGCGAGTAAAAACAGACATTTTGGCCAATTTCTACGGTGCCCAGTTTGATCTAGTTTAATTTCCGCTTATCCATTGAGGCGATTTCGGCATAATTCAGCTTCGATCTGAGTTTCAGTCTCAAAAATCCACAGCAAGCCGCTGGGTGGGGAAAATCGTACGGCGCCCGGTGGCATTTGTGACCCAGGCTTTACAAATCATACTTCAGGAAAATTTTGAGACAGAATACAGATTGTCTTTTACAACAAACCTTGGCCCGTATTCTAGAAGCCTCCTTAACTCTAAGGTCCACTTTATTTATTCCACCCTGCAAACAATAGCTAAAGGTCAACCTTTGAGTTAAGGAAGCTTCTAGAATACGGCCCCTTATTTTATGAAGAAACTAATTCAAAAAGTTGCCTACTGCAACCTTTTTCCCAAAGGTTAATTTAGCCCTTTGTTCTTTTTATGACTGAATAAATTATGCTTTTCATTTGTTGAAAGTCAATGAAACCATATACTGTATCCGCGCCCCAATACCGTCCTGGGCGGGAAATCAGAGTAGGCGGCCGATTGTCATGTGGGCCGAGCTTAGTACGGCCGGTATTGTATAGAAATTGCCGTCAAGCGAATAGGCCCTATTGGTATGCATTGTAAGATGATCAGACCATGACTTGATGTAGTCCGTGAATCACCAGAGCGCCGTGAAGTTTTGACATGCNATTTTCATTAATTAGTCAATCACTGCTGAAAAAGGAAGACAACCATTTCCTTTTCCAATTGTTTTCAGGGGGCAGGAAGTAATTTTTTAATAAAAGGGACCAAAAACTGATGTGGTACAAAGAGGGTGTCACCTGATCTTTAGATCTCCACCTGACCTGCCATAATGAGGTGGGAGACTTATTATAATACAAACACCTCTAAAGATGGGAAAAACACATGCTTATTGTTTTGTTTCTGATAAATGTTGTTTTGTTGGTGATAACTTTGGTTTTCTTTCACTTCCCCTCATTTGCAACAAACCCAGAAATCTGATAAAACTGGACCAAATCTTTACAACTTTTGGACAAAATCCTCCACAAATTGATAATAAAAATGTGATAAAGTGAAGCAAAATTATTTTTGGAAGAACATTTTCAACTAAGCATGGTTGGCCTTGGACTGGGAAATCATATTTTAAGTTCATGATAAGAAGAGAAGTTTGGGGAGAGGACCTTTGCAGACGTCTGTTTTGGGAGAGGTCCTTCGCAGCCCCTTCCTCCCCCACACAAACCTTGTTTTTGTGACCTTCAGATTCAGAGTTTGTGGTCAGTATTCTGACCAGTCCCTGAGGGACAAAAAATAACAAAGGAAGAAAGAAGGAAGTATCTTATAAGGGAATAAAGGGGGTCGTTAAAACACAATGAACTTGTAGGAGACAGTTCCTAAGTAATACTTCCTGTTGGTAAGATATTGTTGTTTGGAAGAAGAAAATGAAAGAAAGGGTCTCAAAGGTCCAATTTTACGTTTGAAAGGCAAACAAAAAGGTTATTTCTTCATCAATACTGATGTGGAACTCCAGGCAGACAACCCAATCACCATCTTGTACTTATGTTACAAAAGCTGGCTGAATAGGCCTAACTAAAGATTTCCAACCCAAAACTCAACTCTATCATTTTCAAATAATGCACATTCCCAGAATTTTGTGATATTCCGACTCCAAAGACTGAAAGGTGCAGCCTCACACCCAGGAAACAATTTCTACTCATCTGCAGACACTTGAACTACAGGAAACCACCATGGGACCAAGGTTGATGCAGACCCCACACCAGCACTACTTGGAAATTGTAAAGTCACAGCTACTGTGACCAAAGAAGTACCACCACTTCATGTAACGACCCCCTCTTACAGCCAAATCAGACCCTTGCCTCCTTAATTGCACCCCCTAAAAGGGTCTGAACAGTTCCTTCTTGACACCCTCTATGTGACTTATTGTTTAGAGCACAGGGATTAGCCAAGATGAATTCCTTGGTCCTTCCAGAAAAATGTCGCCTCAAAAGGAGAAAGTAGTCTAAATAGGTGGAGTTCTACAAACAGGAAAACATAGAGAAGTTAGGGTCCAAAATTTGAACCACATTATGCAGTTATTGTTTTGACCAATATTTATGCTGATTTTAGACCTAGCAGCCTTGATAGTCTTCTGGTTATCACATCCGCTTAGCAATCAGCAGGTTCTGGGTTCGAATCCAGCCTGGGCCATAATTATGGGACTTAAATCATCCCTGGCTCTACAGTCCGTTGCAATAAGCCGTGGTACCTTGTGCCTTTGCAAGGGCAAGTAAAAGACCCCGTCCAAGTGAGGAACATGTGTAGCTTGAGATGGCCTCCTCCGTACTTACTTGAGCCAATAATGCTATAGCGTCGGCCCTTACGGGAAAAATCTAATACAAATACATGTACACAAATTTCAGAGTTTACAGCTGAAAAAACTGAAAAAAGTCCCACAGTTGCTCTATCCAGGATAAGTTAAAAAGCATTAACATTATTTTGCACTGTTTTAGGGAGCAAGACTGACTCGCTTGGCTTCCCGTCAGATTGACTGAGTCAAGACTTAGTCAGGGGAAGGACCAGCGGAGGGACTCAGGATGTCACATGACTGAGTCCTGAGTCATAAACCCTGATTGTCATAAACCCTTCAGTCGATTGGTCATAAAGTTTCAAATCATGACATAACCATGCGGAATCTTCCCGTTATCGTGGGCTAATCTCGCAAAATTATCAAGTTGCAGACGTCGCCATTTTGTTGCAATCGGTGAGCATCTGCCTCCTGAGATAATCATGCCGTCATTGGTCACCTAATCCTCGTCCTAACCTGATAATGCTATTCATCGGCAGTCGTTCCAGAATCAACGAGGGCAAAAATGACAATACTCAAGTCGAGGACCCGTGTACATGTATTGTCTTCCTTTTATATGCACCCTGCCGAATGCGTAAGGTCGTGTATTACGCCACGAATCAGTTTTGGTCATTCTTGTTCGCTTTTATGAAATGTGACACGCACGTGCGTCGTCACTGCGAACACAACATTCTCAGTGAGATCACAATCTCAGATTGGTCCATGGAGATAATTTATGCGCAAGTCTCATCGCGACAAAGTGGGCCGTATTGCGTCTAAAAATATTTCCGATAACGCAGCCACAAATTGAATCATGCAGCTCATTTGCATATTATAATTGAAACCACGACTATATCAGACGTAATTAGTCTGACCAGACAATGGACTCGGCAGTCATGATAATTCAAAATCTGTCGAGATTTGAGCACAATCATCTCAGGATGGTTTAGACTGTCTGATTTACCAAAAATCTTTGTGGTACAGGCTCAATTTGTCCTTAAAAGAAGTTCTTGATATCTGTAACAGTCTGCACTGTTTGTTTCTGAATCTCAGTATTTTTTGAGAGGGGTGGCAGGGGTGGATCCAGGATTTGGGAAAAGAGGGCCCCTGTGCCAGAAATATTGAAATCTGTGGTGAATTTCAATGATTTGCTCCAAATTTCAGAACTTCATGGTCGATTTTACAGATCTGTTGGCCAAAAGGGGAGGTGAGCATCCGGGTGCCCCCTCCAGATCATGCCTGGTGGGGTGGGGGTGGGGGGAGGGCAGGGGGTATTAGCAGATTTCAGCAGAACTGCTTACAATTGCCTACACTTCCATTAGGGCCATAAAATGTAGCATTTTGATGCAAGGCTGCTAAAAAATTTTGTTCACCCACAACTTGACAAGGCTAATTTGAGGCTAAGTGAATTCAAATAATGGTGCATTTTGGGAATGGCTAATTCTAAACCATGCTGCATGCAGGTTTGATCTTGGAATCCAATATGTGCACACCAAAGTTCTGCAGACTTGTACCAGATTTGTTACAAATCAACCCCCAGAAACAAAGTCCGGTAGGAAGCGATGTATTTCACCTTAGAACCCATTATTATTATTTCATGTTCAGAAACAAACTTCACTTACAAGAACAATGTACCAGTACAGTAGAACCTCCATATAGTGAATGCCCTCGGGACCGGAAAAAGTGTTCACTATATGGAGGTGTTCACTATGAGGAGGGCCCGGTTTAGTGCAATGGTTAATGCAAAGAAATAATTGGGACCGAAAATGAACGTTTGTTATTCAGAGGTTGTTCACTATTCGGAGGTATTCACTAACGGAGGTTTTACTGTATTTAGTTAGAACCCCTGCTCTCCATAGTATTTGCACCCTTCTTTTTCAAAGCAAATATAAACTACCCAATGGGTTGAAATCTGTTTGGCCAAGTAAAGCAGGAAGCTATCTATCAAGGCTCAAAATAAGCGGTATCGCATCGCAATTTGCGACAGAAAAATCAAAAAGTGCGATATGGTCGAGGAGGTACATTTGCAAAATTGCTACACATCGTTTTCAAGTGGAGACAGCCGTGGCTGGCCAGCAGCGGCCGTCGAGGAGTCAGTCAGTACATAGTTCATCGGCAACTAACAACACCAACCAAACCTCGCTTTCATGATTGTTACACATGAGTCACAGTATGTTCGCCATGCATGCGTAAGTGTTGTTGTGTGCGAGGTTGACATCAACAGCCATGCAAGATGGCTTCCACTGTCATGACTGTTGAACATGTTGAATGGACAAAAAAGTTGCTACACAAAGGACCAAAATTGCGAATCAAGTGGAACCCTTGATTGGCAATTTTGCTACACAAGTAAAAAAAGTTATTTTGAGCCTTGATCTATAGTTCAGTTCAAACCCCTGCTCTCATACATGTCATAGTATTTGGGTGCTTCTTTTAAGAACTACCCAAGGATTGGAATCTGTTAGCCAAAGTAAATCAGGAAGTTACCCATAGTTTACACAATAACAATTGGTTTAAGAAGGAAACTACATAAAAGTGTGGCATCAGTGTGTCTACTACTAAAGTGTTCCTTTTCCTGTTTACTTGACACTTAGACTGATTTCCCCTCCTACATATATGTCCTCAGGGATTGAGAGAACTCCTGAAAAGTGTCTTTAAATCCCCCCCCCCCAAAAAAAACAAAGAAGGGCCCCTTGCAGTCGGAAGTCTGGTCACCCTTGTTAAATGATGTGGGACCCCTAAAACCCCAATGGTGGGGCCCACTGCTGGTAGCCCTGATCTGACAAAACAGTACACAATTTATTTCGCCAGCCCCTATTCACCAGTGTAGGTACATTTTCTTTCAATTGTAGCTCAATAAATGATGCAAAAGTAATCTTTATAAGGCAAAAATTAACCAGCAAGCTTGGAGGAATAACACCCGAGTTTTATTCCCCCAAGCAGCAAGTAACCTAAATTTTTGGTATTGATTTTAAGCCCCCCCNCAGTATTGGACAAAAGTTAATCAGCTAAAACACCAAATAAGGTCAAACTGCTGTATAAAAACAGCAATGAAAAGACCTATAATATTCCTAATAATTCCTATGCAAACAACATTACACAGGACTTTATTAGAAATTATCATAATGAGTCTGACATGTCTGAATTATTTAATACAGTCTGACAACAGACGTTTTTTTTGGTCATTATTGTTAATAATTTGGTCTCATCTGCAAATTATGGAGATTTTTATGTCACCAGCAAGCAAGCTGTGGGCAAAATCATTACCATGTAAACTTTCTGTTTATATAGGTCTAATATTAGGACTACTGGACAGCTGAAAAAATAGACCTGTATACTTTCACCATCAGTTTTTGACCATTTATTAATTATTCATGATATTATTCTGCAGTGACATATGTATTTTCAGCACGTTTGTCCCTGAAAAAACAGGGATTTAGATAACCCCTGATACATGGCTTTTTACCCCCCCCCCAAAAAAAAACCCCAAAGAAAAGGACCCTTTCAATTTGGAAACCTGGTTCACCAATACATTAGGGACCCTTGAAAATTGATGTGGGCCCTTTAAACTCCAATGTTTGAGGGGTCCAGTGGAGCCCTGAAAATAACTGTAAGACCTAATAAGGGATCTGTAAGAAACACAAAATAACACTACAATGTAAGTCCTCCTTCTAGGACACCTTCACTTGAGAGGGGTCAAAAAGTCAAAATATAAAACTGAAATGAGTAATTCGGAGTAAACTTTCATGTCCTCCTGGCAGAGGTGTCCACTATAGGGAGGTATACCTCTTCTCAAAATAGTTTGTAAAATAGAAGGCAAATGAAAAGGCATGATTATGTGATAATTGACAGTAAGTCAATCATAGTCTAATTGAATCAATTAAAGACACCAGCTGAAACAAAGCATCCACAGAAATTTTAAAAAAATAATAAACAAGCTCTGAAAATGATCACTATCATGTCAAAAGTTACTTTATAACCTGCAAATTCAGAATTAAGATGCAAAACGGAATGATGACAAGTCACTTGTCAATTAAAATTTTAAATCACCAATCAATTTGATTGACACATGGTTCGTGCCACAGTAATCCCATGAATTCTCAAATCGCAAAAGATGAAGCTGTCAGATGATGATGAGGAGACAGAAAAACCGGAAAAACAAAAAATGTATAAAACTTACATCACTTTCCTTGAGTTGTCCGTATACTTCTAACTTGTCTAACTTTATCACACCTTCGTTAGGATAAAAAGTTTGTCCGGGATACAAAGTTTTCGTGGTCCAAACGCTAACTCCCATCTCAAAAACCTTCCCAGGATCCGAATGCGGAGTCAAAACCAAGTTGAACTCGGCGGGAATAATGACGCATGTCTCCATTTTAAAGCATAAAAAGTTAATCACAGATTTTGAATAAAAGTATAAAAGTCCCAAAAAGCATTTGTAAAAGTTTGATCAAAATCGGACGCCGCAAAGATGACTTTTTCGATTTTTTTAAGAGATGCTCATCGGTCAGAGGATGTTAACCTTCTGAGGAGGATGTGCACTGCACTGTGTACCAACTATTCACTATGACGTAATTCGACGTAAACCCGAGGTGCGTCAGGAATATGGGAAGTGTATTTCTAAGCAGGTGCACGTGCTGTTCCGGTCAGCTGAGTCCATTTTCGGCTCATCGCCCTCCACTGCGGATACCGTCGAGCTACAAATGGGACTTCCGTTGTTTTCTTAATCGTGTGGTTTATGGTTACCCCCTAAGACAATGGGGTCGTTGTCTACTAATTGGTGGACTTAATTGCTAAAAATACTGATGTGAATTCGGCTCACCGATGTGGTAGGAAGAAATGTCCACAAGAAAGGTGTCCAGAGAGACTGACAGAACGCCGATGACGGTTTCACTAAGGGGTCACTTCCACACGATAGAAATTGACTATCCTGCAATTTTTTCGGACAGTTATCTATTGCTGTCATACAGTCACTAGCTGAACAACTTCTACGGGATCTAGTCCAGTGGCGGATCCAAGGGGGGGGGGGCGTGCCCGGCGCACGCCCCCCCCCCCGTTGAGCCGCCGAGGAGCAAAAATTTTAAGGCATATAATGAGACCCCTGATTTTCAGTCAAAAGAAAGTTCAATTTGGCCTGCCCAGGTGCCAGGAAATCGCGTTTCAGGCACTTTTACCCCAAAATTTTCGGCGCTTCGCGCCTTTGGGGCTCAGGGAATGGGGGTTGCCCATTCCACGCCCCCC
>NMRB01002886.1:18414-34644 GCA_002633025.1 Notospermus geniculatus
CTGAATTAATGAGAACCCCACGAACGATGTGTGTTCAGGGTCATCGGTGTACATTTGAATAGGCTGACGTACATTTGTACATGGAACACTAATTGTGCTGAAAATAGCTCAGTTATCGTCAGAAATGGAATTCAAAGCATCATGTTGGCAGGTCCATGTACCTCTTCACCACAAAAAAAGTTGAAGCTCGTGCCTATTACGTAAAGCCAAAATTCAGGCAGTGAGAGACATCTGGTGGTAACACAGGAAGTGTATCCCTCAGTAAGCTCATCGTTCGCAGTTAAACCTTTATGGTTGATTCCTTTATGGTATCACCAGCTATTCACATCCCGATCCGACCAATCGTAGCGCTTGTTTATGTGAGTGGCCAATCATATTGCTCGTTACGAAAAGGGTTTGGTCCAATAGAATGAGCCGTTACAACGCTAGAATCTTGTACCTGTGTACCTTCGTTGATGACGTGTACTTTAAGGACGCAAATTTGTGTTTTTATCGACTGCCAGGCAACTTGCACCAAAAAATCGACAAAATAAACCATGAGCTCCCGATTGTGGACAAATTAATACCGCATGAAACCTGTAAAGGCGACAGGCGGAAGTTTTAGATGCACCCAGAGCTAGGCTCATAATTAGTGCGAATCGGCGGTTGAGATTGGTTGTCAAACTGCGCAAAATTGAGATGTTTTGCCACAAAAACGCATTTTGCAAGACGATGCGCTGGAAGCCCGCGGGGTGGCAATTAATAGAGCATGTTACAGTCGTAGGAAATGACTGTCTTCCATGTTTTAGTTCTTTTTGAACCCAATATTCACAACCACAGGAATTTCGTGTCTGTGTTTTCGGTGAGAGGCTTTAGGTCAAATGAATGTTTCCAGCAGGTGCAACACATGTCGTTATTTTACTGTTTGGGCGAATTTGTAAGGTGCATTCCGATTGGTTCGTGTTATTCTGTCACCGACGAATCAGAAGCCCTGTGTCGAAGATGAGCGCGGATCAGTTCATTACAAATTCTCAGTAGAGAGTTCTTATTGGCTCGTAACCGCACAGCATCCAATCGGACACTTCCTAACAAAAAGCGCTTTGGGTCAGTTCATTTTTGAGTGATCGACATCGGTTGACCATCAACCTGAAAAAAACGACCAATCACCGCAAGGGGTTAAAAATATCCACCAATTAGATTCCGCCGTTGCTAAGTTCCAGCGGATGCACCACAAATTCAATTTCAAATCTCCTGCTGGTGTCATTTTCTCGGCGTATATTGCTAACTGACATTTGCTGATCAAATCTTCGGCCTATTTGCATAATTTGCCGGCGAATGACACATGGGTTTGACGGATTTAGCAGAACTGTGTTTTTCATACATATTTCTGTCTTTGAGCCTCTGGTGGGTTACAATACCGATCAGAAAAACGCAAAACCGTGGATGACAAATTATGGCTGTCATGGCCGACATAAACCAAAGAAAATTCTACCCCCTCCTGGGGCAGTGGTCGGAAAATTGCAAGTGATCGGAACCTCCCCTCCTATTACCACACAAATGAAGTGAATTTTCTTCTCTTCAGCACGAGATCATGATATCATCTCGCGAAATCCCGCGGGCGTGGCCACGTGATATTTATAGCAGACGATCCATACTTGCTGCGGGATAGAAACGGAAAGACATTTCTTTTATTCTGAGAAAAATTACGGGTAACTTTTGTTTCAGATGACAAATGGCTGGGGGATACATATGGAAAGTAATATTTCTATTTTTCAGCGGTATTCGGGTTGCAATTATCATTGTAATCCCGCAACCGCTGCGGGGCAGTGCGCCGAGGAAAATGGGCTCTTTGTCGTGATTGGCTCGTATTTCGCTGAGACCTGTTGACAACAACTTTGCCGCCAGACCTCAACATAAACAAAGTGCGTTATTTTGTGAAGTCATTGACTTGCCTCACGAATTTACCATTGTTTTTAAACTCACGCTTGTTTACAAAATCGAGTAGCATTCACTCTCTCTTATTTCACAACACTAACACAATCACCCCACATGACGAAATCCCGTATAAGGTCCCACTCCACGCTCTCGACAGACCGAACTCTCTTCCCATCGAACGAAACACGGTAACAGACACATAATTGTCATTCATTGATCAATTAACCCACGAACGAAAAGGCTGCTGGAGTTTGGATTAGATTGCTTGGTGCTATTGGTAGACATGTCCCTCAGTCTCGCGCACCACAGTAGTCTATTCCCGGGAGTCTATTATACATTCCGTGGCACAGCCTTTAATAGGCCCAAAACGGCAAGATTTCAGTATTGCAAAGTCGTGTGCCCGTGATGACACAACCCAGTGAACCAAACACGCAAGTTGTACGTCACGTGACAGTGAGTAGGGAATCAAATGGGAGAGTTCAATGTCACGTGACAGTGAATAGCGAATCAAACGCGAGAACTGAATGTCACATGATAGTGACTAGCGAATCCAACGCGAGAGTCCAACGTCACGTGATTGAGTAGCGAATCAGCGTCTTTTTTCCAATCACTGCATTGTAATGTTCGCCTTCAAAACTTAGAGACCTCGTGGAGAGGAATCAGAGAGCCACGTGCGTGCCAATTATCGATGTATGCCGTATGTTAGAAGTCATGGCATCGCGTTACGGCACGTTTGAAGTGTCGCAAAGTCAACTGCTGTGCTCACATCGGCGCCAAATCGGGCTTCTATTTCCCGTCAAGTGAAACACACTCCTGTCGTCGCATTTATAATTCATTGATCAATTAACTGGCGAGATTGAATTAGACCAGTGGGGACGGCAAGTGGTTTTCACGACGGATTCCTTGTGGTTTTTATTGACCACGCCGCCATGACACTTGACCAACCTCGTCCCCGGTGACGATTTCGAGTTAACCCAGGGGTTGTGTAGCTGGCTTTTCTAATTGCGGATATTTCTTCCCAAAACAACTAGGCCTACCTTTCCTTCACCCCTGTCGCTTTCTCCTCGACCCTATCCATACCTCCATGCCCTATCACACCTTTCTCCGTTGCAGCCCCGCGCAAGATATCGCTCCAGTCTGCGCATGCGCGGCAATGGCGGTCGATTCTTTTAAACGCTGATCGCAGCATGATCATTCATTCTTAATCCCTCGAGACGTTCCATTTGAACATAAAATAGATTTACTAATATTGTACTGTAACGTTACTTGTTGAAATCGATTGTGGGACGCCGGTTACAAATGTACAGGTACAGTAATACAAACTGTCAAATGCATTGGGTACCGGTATGTGTTAAAGGGCAACGGTATTGCCAGTTTTTGTCGACAGCCGGCGCCACCGACGGTGATTGCATCATTCTCCAAAATGCCATAGTTTGCCTTTCGCACATTGTTGGAGAATGTATGAGTACAATGTAGGCTAATGCGAACGTGGATACTCTTGGAACGAGAGTTACTGTACATAACATGGGGCGGGATTGATAAGCAATAGTTTAACAACATTGTCAATAGAGGTCTCCCTCAACGCGGGTGTTTAGCGCAGGATAGGGAAGAAATACAGTGCCTCTTTAATACAGTACAAGGCCACGTAAATTTCGATTGAAATGCACACCTGGTCGAGGCAATGCAGGTGTGTTAAATTTGATTGACAGGTGTCAGTGAAGACTTAATCATTCCGTCTGCTCTAACGAGAAGATCAGAACAGACGTCAAATTAGAGGTAATCATGACGTACCTCAACAACAAGGTACAGGTGTGATAACCGCAGTAGTGATGACAGATTTCTCCGAGCGTTGGATCCAAACTTAATTGATTGACACCACGGCTTCAGGCGAAGTTGTAATTAATATAAGACGGAACCCAACACAAACCAGCGGAGGAAATATTTTCGCCAAGGTACCGCTGCGGAAATGAAATTCTTGCGCGCAGGACGTCATGAAAGGTCCTGAACTCGCGGTACGTATTGATTGACGCGTGGCGGCTGCAGATGTGATCAATTAAATTACGGTATCTTTCAACATGGCGGTGCCAGGGAGGTTAATAAAGCGATGAAGATGTTCTTAGACGTTTCTTAGACCGAACACTGTCCTGATTAAAAATACTAGGACAGACGCAAGCAAATGCATAAAACCATCATGGCGCCCGCTGGTCTATATTTAGTTCGGGAGAATGCACTGCTGTAGAATGCTGTAGAATGACGTCACGAGCCGGAATTCCGGCTCAGATCATTTGGTTTCACCGGTCTTCGATTGCAAGCTGCCCAGAAGACCGGGTACCAGTCTAGACGTTTCTTTACTAAGTAGAACAAGAAATAAGCTTCGTTTGGAGAGCCAATTGTAAAACTTTTGATACCGGTATACACCCGACCTATGCATGGAGACCGCTCCCCGCGTGTGGAGTGTGACTGGCGGCCAATAGGAGCTGTCAGCGAGTTGACCACTAGGTGTCACTAGGGCCCAATTCAATGCATCTAGCGGACCCAGTCATTATCGATCGAGCAGCGATCATAATAGATTTCCTGTACATTTGGTCCGCTAAGACTGTGCTGCCATCTGTTAGCAATATGCGCGGCTGACTACTCCTATAGAAACTGTGCAATATTTCGGTCTTTACCGAAGGTTGACGAAATAACACGAAGTGTTACGAATGGCAAAGAGAATCAATCTATCTTTAAAGAGGCACGCTTAACAACTTCGCCCCATGTAGAGTAACTCTCGTTCCAAGGGTATCCACGTATGCATTGTATTGTAATCATACATTCTCCAACACTGGGGCGAAAGGCAAAACTACGGTATTGGAGAATGATGAATTTACCGCCGGTGGCGCCGGCTGTCGACAAAAAGTGTCCTTTAATCTCTTAACTTTGCATGACTCTTTAAAATTGCGATTGTCACATGTATTTTTGTGTTCAGATTGAAAAAAAACGTCCCAACTCTCGTGATGCTTCTCAGTGTGTGTATTCCGTTTTTAAAAATAACACGCCGTTTTAAATCCCCGAAAATCGAAAGCAATCACACATTTTGGCCCGGAGAGTGTTTTTAACTTGAGAACTCTGTCATAAATATTCATTCCTACTGTCTTTGACGTTTAGGATCCCGCGGCGCATCTAGACTCAAGTTTTATGTAAGTTCGTATGGTGTAAATCATTTTTATGATTTGTGTATGTTTGAATGACTTTGGATTTGTTTGAGATCGAAATCGCCTTTTTTAATCAAATAGTTTCATTAAAATGTTTGAAAGATAAGTCGAAAAAGAATTGATGTGTTTTCGGTTGTTTTGATATATAAGTTTTGATACTGCTCACGATATTGTCACAGATACCCGGCGGTCCCGCTCAGAAATTCTTCGGTCATTTTCGTCATGGAGAATATAACATAATACATGTAGAGTGTTTTCGCAAAGCCCCCGAAACGCCAACGCGAACCCCAATCCTGGTTCGACGCCACGAAGAGAGCGGCATAGACGTTCGCGTTGACGTTTCGGGGGCTTTGCGAAAACTCTCCTTTATGTAGAATACAGCGCTTTCAACAACAGCTTCAAAGCGCTTCACATGATTACCCCAGTCTCTCCATAAATTGAGTTCCCAATCGTGGGAAATGAGGAAGTGCATCACTTAATGTTCTCAGACCAGTTGAGAAAACATCGTGGCGGCTCGGCCGGGAATCGAACCCGAACTCCCAGTCTAGACTCCGACGCTTAAACACTGCACCACCGCGCCCCCTATCATTGATAGGGGCTACAAATTCCAACCCATCAATGCAAGATGTTCCCTAGATACACATCTAAAACAACACCATTGAAAATCAAGATATAAAGAGCTAGAAGTGAAATATTCGCATGCAATGTTCCTCTTGGTGGACGTTACTGAAGGACATCAGACGACATCAATCTCGCTCAATCAAACGAGATACCGATCAATAGTCTTGCACGTGAACTACCATTAAAGATCGGAGTTCCTTAATTCTGGGTTAATTGTTATGATCAATGGCGTGATCAGTACACCGAAATGATCCGGTTTCATTGATTGATTGGATTCGAGAGCATTTGATCTTTTTGCTAATGACCACACAAAGAAGGTTGCTATGTAGATAGAGTTTCCATCTGTTGCAGCTGTGATTGCTTGGCGCGAGACTCGGCCAAATCGAACCTCGCTCCCAGGTTCTTTTGCGCCCGAAAATGGGGCAAACGGCCTTGCCCAGGTTGAAAGAAGATACGTTGAGTATTAGGCTACTTGAAGTTGAGACCCACCACGCCCTGACCCTCTATATGCGTCATTATGCAATGAACCAAACGACATCTGAGTGTGCCTAGCCTGCTGGCTACGGTAAGCCTAGGCCTAGGCTGTTCGTGACGTCTGCGAGTGGTGCGGTCAGTCACATCACAATGTGCATCGAAGCGGTGGCTATAGCGAATCGAGGTCACATATTGTTGACCTAGATCTATTCAGCTCTTGCAACCTCGTACCATGTGTTGTCTTCACAAGTACTGGTAGTCGAGGTCGCGAACTGCTTCGANCTCTTTAAAATTGCGATTGTCACATGTATTTTTGTGTTCAGATTGAAAAAAAACGTCCCAACTCTCGTGATGCTTCTCAGTGTGTGTATTCCGTTTTTAAAAATAACACGCCGTTTTAAATCCCCGAAAATCGAAAGCAATCACACATTTTGGCCCGGAGAGTGTTTTTAACTTGAGAACTCAGTCATAAATATTCATTCTGACTGTCTTTGACGTTTAGGATCCCGCGGCGCATCTTGACTCAAGTTTTATGTAAGTTCGTATGGTGTAAATCATTTTTATGATTTGCCTATGTTTGAATGACTTTGGATTTGTTTGAGATCGGAATCGCCTTTTTTAATCAAATTGTTTCATTAAAATGTTTGAAAGATAAGTCGAAAAAGAATTGATGTGTTTTCGGTTGTTTTGATATATAAGTTTTGATACTGCTCACGATATTGTCACAGATACCCGGCGGTCCCGCTCAGAAATTCTTCGGTCATTTTCGTCATGGAGAATATAACATAATAGAGTGTTTTCGCAAAGCCCCCGAAACGCCAACGCGAACCCCAATCCTGGTTCGATGCCAGGAAGAGAGCGGCATAGACGTTCGCGTTGAGGTTTCGGGGGCTTTGCGAAAACTCTCCTTTATGTAGAATACAGCGCTTTCAACAACAGCTTCAAAGCGCTTCACATTATTACCCCAGTCTCTCCATCAATTGAGTTCCCAATCGTGGGAAATGAGGAAGTGCATCACTTGATGTTCTCAGACCAGTTGAGAAAACAACACGGCGGCTCGGCCGGGAATCGAACCCGAACTCTCAGTCTAGACTCCGACGCTTAAACACTGCACCACCGCGCCCCCTATCATTGATAGGGGCTACAAATTCCAACCCATCAATGCAAGATGTTCCCTAGATACACATCTAAAACAACACCGTTGAAAATCAAGATATAAAGAGCTATAAGAAGTGAAATATTCGCATGCAATGTTCCTCTTGGTGGACGTTACTAAAGGACATCAGACGACATCAATCTCGCTCAATCAAACGAGATACCGATCAATAGTCTTGCACGTGAACTACCATTAACGATCGGAGTTCCTTAATTCTGGGTTAATTGTTATGATCAATGGCGTGATCAGTACACCGAAATGATCCGGTTTCATTGATTGATTGGATTCGAGAGCATTTGATCTTTTTGCTAATGACCACACAAAGAAGGTTGCTATGTAGATAGAGTTTCCAGTCTGTTGCTGTGATTTGCTTGGCGCGAGACTCGGCCAAATCGAACCTCGCTGCCAGGTTCTTTTGCGCCCGAAAATGGGGCAAACGGCCTTGCCCAGGTTGAAAGAAGACACGTTGAGTATTAGGCTACTTGAAGTTGAGACCCACCACGCCCTGACCCTGTATAAGCGTCATTATGCAATGAACCAAACGACATCTGAGTGTGCCTAGCCTACTGCATGGCTACGGTAAGCCTAGGCCTGAGGCTGTTCGTGGCGTCTGCGAGTGGTGCGGTCAGTCACATCACAATGTGCATCGAGGCGATGGCTATAGCGAATCGAGGTCACATTCTGAAGACCTAGATCCATTCAACTCTGGTAACCTCGTCCCCATGTGTTGTCTTCACAAGTAGTGGAGGTCGCGAACTGCTTCGAAGAACAAACATCCCTAGGGACGCGGTTGCAGATCTGCTTGCTCGAGACTACAGATGTGGTCCCCCGCATGCAGCCGCCGATTCGTACGAAAGGGTCAACATACGTGAGGGCAATGAGTCGTTAGCCGTGTTCTATGATAAATCGATAGGTAAAGATCATGCAACATGGCGGGTTGATGTGATCCCAGATAATGGCGTTCTAATGTTTCTAGAATGAAACATCCAATGTTTTAAAAGAACTGAAAACTTTACATTGTAAAATTCGTGGATTGAACTAATTGGGTTTTTTTTCTACCGGTACTTAAATGAATTGCTTTTCTGTGTTTAAAAGGACAGTCGTAGCGATGATCTGCGCTGAAGTGAAATTGCGCTTACGTCGGAAGCAGAATGAGACAATCAATAGTTGTGTCCCAAAAAACCCAAATAAGGTGGAAACATCGAATTTGAGAATGCAGGATCTTGCAACCTCCGGTTTCCTTCTGCATAATAATAACCCATGCCTTCTGAGACCTTATACTGTCTGATTCTCCACTTTGCCTCCACTCAAACATTTGCTGTAGACCATATAACAACGGACTATTCCTGGCCTTAAAGAACGCCCAGCGCCGCCGTTACATTGGCAGGTCTATACGCGCCACGGAGCGAGACGGCTTCAGAAAACTTGCCACATTTGCCCAGGGGGATGTGACGGGGCTCGGAGCAAATCTCCGTTATCTTGTCCATCGTCAAAGAACCGACTGACGGCTTATCACCCAGCCATTGATTCTGTGTTTTCTGTACACGCTGTCTTCGATGAGGTCTTGTCTGCGGTATGATTTTTGTGGCCGTTTTTGTAACGCTTGCTTCAGATTTCTGATGAAAGATTCATAAGGAATTTGGGGCTGAAGTGATAGGATTGTAATGAGATTATCAGCGTCGAACATCCACCGCGTGATATTGCACATTCTTGCGTTTCGAGGGTCTGCTTTTGAGCGCAAAGATAAGGAAGAAGTCGGACAAAAATGTCGGACCAACTTTTTTGGCAAATTGTGCGGCAGTTGAGAGAACTTGAGTGATTTACCAATTTCGCTTACTGAGTATGAATTTATGAGCTCTGCGCAAAGTTTTCCGAAGAAAAGAACCAGTTTACAGTTGTCTCGGCGTGTTCTACACGTTGTAGAATGCGGCGTTTCAATCGGAGGGTTACATATGATCATTACTGTACAAAATAGTGAGGTTACAAATTGGTGCCGATCAATCCAATTAGACTAAAAGCTATTCAGAATAAATAAATCATCAATAACACCCAATTTACATTTTTAAAAAAACTTTTCTGACGAGTAGAATCCCACGATGGATGTTTGCTCGCTGGAACGGCCGCCAATTTTTGGTCTAATAGCTTCAATTCACACTCAGTATATTAATTTGTGAGTAAATTCATTCCCAGGACGGCACTCAAATGCGAAGGTTTCCGAGGGTTACCGAAGGTTGCCGATCTTGCACGGAGGTGGAACTCCACAAACTGAAGTCTCGCGAGATCTAGTGCTAAATCTCCAACGCCCTGAGCAATCTCGTTCCCATCGTCATCCGTTCCGGCCCGTATTTTATGATGGCTCCACAGCTGGAGGTCGGGAAATGGAGACTAGGTGGCGCTGTGAGGAGTTTGCGCGGTGAATACTCTGAGCGCATGCGTGAAATACATTCGGCGACCATCATAAGTGTCTTTCATTGTTCCGTTTCTTGGCCTAATGGAATTCCCGATCAAATAGACATGTAACATTCATAAGTATGGTAAAGTGTCGCGTTCCTGATTAAATCAACCAGGAAGTAATGAAAAGTAACCCAAAGTTGATACAGAGTTACGAAGCGCCATTCTCGGCCACCGTACTCGGACGCATATTCATGACGTCGAGTCAACCTCGTGCCTCACGTACAATTCTCCGTAAACGCGAAGTGATAATGTTATGAATTTTTGATAACTCGTGGTACGAGGTAGAGGCTAAAACAATTAAGCGCGGGAAATAACATAGGATGCACCACAGTTGTCAACTTATTGAGTTATCACGGAAGTTACGAAAAGTTGGCGGCCATATTTTCCCAGCCGAAGTTTCGTAAACGGAAGATAATTGGCCTTGTTGCATCTGATGTGACATTATAATACGATGCAAATGGTATTCTACCCTACGGCCGCGTATCGTCGCATGGTAAGCGAGTTATTTATGCTATTGTTCATTGCATTACATGCAAATTCGCTACAGTCGTATTCTCTGTAGTCTCGCACACGTTCCTCATAGGTATTCTGGCACCTCGCTCATGATTATTGCGCTCGCATTGCCCAGTAGATCATGTGACCGGAAGTGACTGGTCGCAGTCGACTTCTGAAGGAGCGGAAATGGACAGATCCCCAGGGCATTTTGCGTTTGGGGCCAGACGAAAGTTCTTGCAAAGTCGAGAGTGCATCGTTTGTGAGGTGACTAGTATTAAATATGCTCGGAGTTAGTCAGCTCCTGAGCGATGTAGGCCCCCTACAACAGACACAGCCCTACAATTTACGTATAATGCAGGTAACGTCATAATGCATGTATCGCCATTTTAAGTCATGTGACCAAGCTACACGGCGACAATTCTTTCGCTGCTGACTATACACGCCAGCAACATCTGATAACCCACCGTGTACCATAACCCGAGCCACTTGACTGCCCGCCATTATCACGGCGTGGCCGCAGCGATAACACTAAAGCCATCTCCCCCAAGGTCAGCATCTCATAAAAACAATACCGGTGTGACAGAGAGATTGCATTTTTGACCAAGATATTGCCTGGGAGATGATCTCTTTACCATTCCTGACCCGAGTGCTAAGGGGCGTTGCTTTTTTCGCGCCAGTTCGATTTGGGTCGAGTATCGCCGTTATAGCTGCATTTGCCCAATCGTCGGAGAAGCAGACTTCGAGTAATTTGTTGATGTCAGGTGATTTTTGATGGGCACAATCTGGCATGCCGTCAGTGTTGATTCCGCGTTTTAGATTGCACCACGTGGTGGAGCCTAGACTGGTTCCCGTCTTTGCCGCTTCACTCCCGCGTAGACTGGTTCCCAATCACATGTTGGGACTGGGGACTGGGAACCAGTCTACACTTCCGCGGCGCTCACTTGTTGTGGAGTTGGCGCCGTAGAATTGGAGCGGCAAAGACGGGAACCAGTCCAGGTGGAGCTGAGTGGCGTCACCTAGCGGTGATGTGGGGCGAATGCCACTGGCAGTAAAGGGTTCATGTTCGTCATTGGTGGACCAACCGTCCTTTTCGTCAAGTGTCGTTGAGTTCGGCGCTGTCGACGCCACCAATGAAAGCCGCGACAGGATGAAAGTGTCGCGGTTGGACCATAAGCAGTTCTTACACATGGAAATCGTATCAATTCAGCGCTGGAATTCTATGGCAATTCAATTTGGCGTCAAGCCATGTGACGGGTGTAGACACAAGTAGATTATCCCACAAAGGTTTCTATCTCCGAGTGGAATCCACAAGAGAGGCGCTCGTAGATTTAAAACGGACGCGAATTGCTGGTCTGTTTAGAGTAGGACCGCAGTCGTCGACGACCTCGTCCCCACGAAATCGATACGTGTATTACGGTGTGTATTTCTCCGCATCGCGTCTTCATGGAGACGAGGTTGGCATGAGTAGCTATCGTATTGGAATTGTCGAGTACTTATCATGAAGTTATCGCGAAATTATCGGCAATTTACATCAGATTTATTCTCATCGAGTTCACTATTGCACTAAGTCGGTTTTCCGCACAAGAACCGAGTTACCGTTTGTATTGGGATTTTGTACGGCTTTGGAGAAACGAATGAAGTCTTTCAAAACATTTGAAACAATCTATGAAGGGTCACATCCTATCGTAAATAAGTGAGTCATCAGTTTGCCAGCTTCTCAAAATATCGGCTCGAAACTTCGTCAATCCTTTCTGAGTTAAGTGTACTTTTGAGTGAGGATTTGAAATGAAGTATGCACTTAAATATTCTATATATCGTAAGTACATGTGCTTGAAACCTGCTCAATGAGAGTGGATGGTTCCTCATTCAGCCACCAGGGGCGTTGCACAATCGGCGTAAGAGGAAAGTGGGTCCACGGGAGAAATGGTCCAGCTCCATTTTTAAAAGTCAGCGAGGAGGGTATTTTACCCGCGTCGAAAATATGCCGCATGATCAAAATCTTCCCAATAAGACATTGTAGCCGAGGCACTTTTCCTGGGGACAACTTTACTTCTTACACCAGTAACAGGGAAACCAAACTCTCGCTGTTTTCCAAAGACGCTTAAGAGATCATTAAAAACACCTTACTTTAACTTTAGATGTTGAAGATAAAGACGCAATTAAACGACTAAACGTCTTGTCAGGTGAGGCCATGAAAATTAAACATGGCGTGTGGTACGTCATGATTGAGTTACTCCCATTGCATGCTGGGTAGTGAGACAGTCGTGTGACACAGCTGATTAAATCACGTCCGAAACTAAACTGACAATCCTCTTTTAGATCATGAGTGAGATCATTACAGTACGGGTCACGGATAATTTCCGTGTCACTTGCGAATCAATCGGTACTTAACGATTTCATTGATCTTGGCTCCGCAGCACCACATTATTGTCCGCGTCGTACCGCAGGACGCCAAAAATCTCTCGTCTCCTTATGAGGGGGCACTGTGGCAGATTGCTGTAGTAGAGTGTAAAGCTGTGATCAGTACTGTAGTACCATCAGTCGACCCGCAAAAGCGCCTTTTCCAAGGTCGCGCGGGGGCGATTGAGGGCCTTCACTGCCTGCTCACGTACACATCGCGTGCGGATTAATCAAAATGCAGCGGCTACTACTTATGATTATTACTGTATAGCGTCCTGGTCATCGGTCCTACTCACGTACGCCGTGCCTGATTGGCCGTGTCCCATCTACCATGGGGACGACGTGGCATTACAAGTCAAAGGTTCTTTCTGAAGCTAATACGGAGGAAAATGAACAAGTCGAGGACTAATTGGTTGTCAATGTCAGAGTCAGCCTCGCCGACAGAGCCACCGATGCGGACAAAGTACATTAATACGTATCGACGGCTGAACTCGCTGCACAGCTCGAGTGAGACATGTCAATCCAAACTCCTCCGCAGCGAGTGCCGTCGCATTCCGCATTTTATGATGCTCCAATTCCATTTAACATTGTATTGGAATACTTAGGATCCTCCCCCGAAATAGTCCGGACCTGGGGGCAGTGTCGTAATGGAGCATTACGGCACTGCGGAGGAGTTTGTCAATCGCCTCCATTGCTGACCCTTTTTGTGGAAATAAGTCGCAAAATTGACAGAAAGAAAAAATGTCATTACGTAGGTATTTCCACTTTTTTCCCTAAACCCCTCTAGTTCTATTTTGACAAAGAAGTCAATCCTTTCATGAGGCATTTACGTAGGTGTTTTTGTCTTTTTTTCTAAATCACTCTAGTTAATTTCCAAAAAAGGAAACCATCCTTCCATAATGCCATTCTGACGTAGGTATTTTCGTTTTATCCCATTTTCAAACAAAAACTACCTGGAGACAATCTTGTCTAAACTCACTTCAGAAGGTTTTTCAAGTATATAATACTTTTAATAGTTTGTTAAATTCTCTTGATCCGAGACGTAACACGGCTGATAGGCTATAGTTCCTGGATCAAATACCATCTAATGATCTTGTGACGTCGTCTGCGAGACTCGGGGGATGGTTTTAGATGAAGACAATGTCATTACAATAAGATGATTTGAGTCGATTTCGATCAACGAAAACGCGTCATCATTCTATACGGGGTGTATCAAACATGTGACCCGTCACAGCAAAACCCGTCTTAAGTCGCACAAGATATGAACCAGGATGAACCAAAATAACTCCAGGAGATAAATGAAGAAATGTAATCACTCAGATTTAAAAACAAAGACAGACAATAAGCACTGAAATTGACAAAACGTTGGTCTCAATCTGCCGACTTCAGAGCGACTTAGCACCGTTTTGGTGACGGTCACGTCACAAATGCCTGCAGAAGTGAATTCAGAATATCCTCACCAGAGGGCGACTTGAAACTGTCGTCATGAATGAAACAGCCGAATGACGGCTTGGAAACTCCGAAAATTTGAAATACCGAAAAGAGGTTTGTTGCAATACGCTCCAGGCTACATTGGGCGATTCAATGTAGTGCAGGAGAAAACCGCAGCCATGGGAAAATGCGACGATGTCTATGAGAGCGCCCCCTGTCGTTTGAAAAATGGACTCCGATGAAAACATATTTTTTGTGATAAAACATAGAGAGATTTGCGATGCTATCGACGTTAACAACCAAATTAGTCCAGAAATCGATTACTTGAATAGAAGGCCAATTAATGTGATTCGCATACGGCTAATCCAAGTTGTAATGACGTTGTCGAATCAAGGGTGATTTCCCGGCATTACAAGCCAATTAAATCGGTTTATCTCCATACAACAACAACAACAACGACAATTCAAGGACAATCAGATGGAGGGGAAGCGTATCAGATCGATTTTGTGTTGCAGCATGGTCAAATTTCGCCGCGCATCGCGAGGTCGGGCGAAACTCCGTGAGAATGCGCCAAACCTCGTTCCCAGCGGCCTCCTGCTCAACTAGTCTCGCGCAGCCAGCCGTTTTCTTCCGTTGCGTTGTCCCACATCCCCTGATTCATAACTACGGTTGGGCGACCGAGGCCGCTACTGCTAAACGGCCCCGAAAAAAAATGTACGGCAAACGCCAATAGTGAGGTTTCGCAAGTAGCCCGTTAGGCCCTCCGACGACGTTTATCTATTGTGTCGGTGTACCCAAACAATAGATAAACGCTGTCGTATGGCCTAACCGGGCGCTTCCGAAACCTCGCTTGTTGGGCAGGGCGGCTACATTTATCACTGGAGGCGAGGTTTGAATAGGTCTTGGCCTTTCCATTTTGTAAATTTCATATTATCTGGAGGGATTCATCGTCTGATGTGTCCGACTTGCTTAACAAATGATGTTTTTGACCGATATTAATCAACTTAATACCCCTCGTGATAGGCTCTTTGTCGTCATGACGCACCGCTGCCGACTTTCAAAAGACATGTGAACAGGACGTGATTTCCTCAACAGAAACCAGTCGTTTTTAATAATATCCAATTAATTTCATCCTCCTGACATCCTCAATAAACATTTCATTCTTTGTCAAGTGAAATTGACAGTGGGTCTTCCAGGCCGTCACCGGATATTGACAAGGGTCGCATCACTGAAGATAATGTGCCTGAGGAAATACAGATTATGGCAAAGCACCGGGTTTTGTTGGGGTTTTGTTTGTCTGATCTATTGAGGGAACATCAAGGGCCGAGTGGACGAAAGGTGAAGTTTACAAGCCGCTAGAAGGCGCTGCTCCACGTCAGAGTTTAGTCTCGCGCGATTTGGCGCTCTTGGGCGACTTGACCATCTTAGTCTCGCGCAAACAGACTCTTCCACGCTCCACGCAGCCTGGTAGGTCATTGACCGCAAGGTACGAATCACATTCTACCGAAATCTGCGGTCAGCGCCTTAAAATACATCATGACTGGCCCCAATTTGCAAATATGGCGAACTGTTGTATATAGCACCACATATCCAGTGAACACTGCCAAAATGGCGGCCAACCTGGCTACGTGACAGTGAACCTGAAGTATTCTATTGTCGATCGAATTCTCAAATCGATTAACGTCGTCTGCTGAACGGTCATCTGTCTTTGTTGACATACTTTAAATGATTTCCACTCTCCTCTGTGTAGGAGGTAGAAAACCGGAAACAATCAAGCTCACTTTGGCGGCCATCTTGAACTCATGCCATTGACAAACCACAATCTCGTCCAGGGGACTGTTGCTATACTATTCTCATGAAAATCACTTTGTAAATATTTGGGAAACGTGGTTATAGTGTTTTTGTGACGTCAGGAGGAGGCAGACGGGAAATTATTGTTGATCTTGCATTGTTTACTTAAGAATCTGAAGAGGCAGGACTAACCGGAAAAGTTGCTTTTTGTAACATGAAGATTATTGGCGGTGAATTTGTCGAGGGTGTTCCGGAGTTTGATGTTGACTTGTTGCCGTCGGAATCGTCATACTGGGGTGG
>NMRB01002886.1:35040-72857 GCA_002633025.1 Notospermus geniculatus
AGCCTCTCAGGGGGGGGGGGGGCAGAAGACCTCTTTTTGCCGTTTTTTGCCCAAAATCTGCATGAAAATCACGTTTTTCGGTTGGCTCTGCTCCCAGAGCCAACCGAAAAACGGCCCTGAACTACATGTATTGTTTCCCGCCTTGGAGGAATGCGGCCGACGTGATACACAGCACGACGCACTGCAGCGAAACAGATTAGCCAATCAGAATTCTCGCTCTGTTTTCAGCGAAGAATTAAAAATCCTTGCTGCCCCCAGATCCCGCCTTGTATAGAAAGTGAATGTAGGTGATGAACTACACAATACATGTATAACCACTTGAGAAAATCCTTTACAGTTTCGAGAACCACTTCCACATCGGCAAAATTTCACCTTCTATCGCCAGCAACCGACTTACCCGGCTCGAGTTACCTCACGATGCCCGGCACTGGACATCAATCAATACTTGCTTCTCGGCCAAATGTTTAAGAAGTGCCCGATAAGGGAACACACCAATTGCTCTTCTATTAAATGTGCTATAGTCGCCTATTGATTTTTCTGAGCAGCTAAAACGTCTCTTCGTCTTTTTCAATACCATCATGTAGAAAAATTCGATTTTCTGAAAGACTCAGTCCTTTACAACGTTCCCGAATTCGGAAACCTTGATTCCACAACGTTACCGAATTCGGAAACCTTGGCTTCGACAACGCCTTGCCTTTCACAACGTTTCCGAATTCGGAAACCCTGCCTTTCACAACGTTTCCGAATTCGGAAACCCTGCCTTCGACAACGTTTCCGAATTCGGAAACCCTGCCTTCGACAACGTTTCCGAATTCGGAAACCTTGCCTTCGACAACGTTTCCGAATTCGGAAACCCTGCCTTCGACAACGTTTCCGAATTCGGAAACCTTCCTTTCACAACGTTTCCGAATTCGGAAGCCTTCCTTTCACAACGTTGCCGAATTCGGAAAGCTTGCTTCCACGAAAGCTTACATCCGGTGTTGCAGAAAAACACGCTTTTCGGTGTGACCGGGGCGGCTGTGGTGAGCGTGAGTAGACTCTGGTGCTAACAGGTCATGATAGGCCTATATTGCAAGAGAAAAACTGGGATATAGTCCCTTTAACACGGTAGTGCGTCTCCTGCACCGGAATATTTACCCCCGGTGTGAACAGGGTTGTCAGGCAAATGTATTAAGCAGGAAGAAATCGTTACTAAATCGATTCTAATCAAACAAAACGTCTTAAAAATCTAATTCAAATATTCCATGTTGCAGTCAACACTGCCTCCTGTCATTAATAACGTGTCTTTTGAGAAAGTCGTAGTTTAATTTCCGGGAATGGCACGCACCTCGGCCAAGCCAAGCAGTCGGAGAATACGTTGTATAGGTGGCTGGGCTAGCTCTAGTTGCGGCGCTGTTAGCTCTTCATGAATAATAAATAAAACGGCAGCCGACGGGTATGATAGCTACAAAAATATATCGTCATTTTTCTCTATATGACCTATGCCATCTAATTTTATAACTCTGTTATATCATTTGCTTTAAATTCGTAGAATATTGCTGATAAATATCAAATACGAATCGCCGGCGAAATTCATTTCATTGAGCAGACGAGATTTCCGGAAATTACCGAATAACCCCGAAGTCGATTTCGCCGGAGACGATTTTCGAAGAAAGGAAACTGATAAACAAGAAACGATTGATAGAGAAATTGAATCATTTTGTTATGATTGAGTTTGCGATATCAGTGATTGACAATCAAGTTGGCAGACGATTTTACCGGAAATTACCGAAAGAAGCCGACGATTGAATTTCCGTTCATCAGGGGAAAATTACACAATGCGGCTGAAATTACTTCGTGATATCAGAAATTAATTTGACTGGATATTGAAATTGTTGATTATCCTTGATCAAAAAGAAAGCATTAACAACTCGGTAAGCGAGGTTGGATTGGGATACTCGGTTCCATGGGCTCGAGGTTGCCTCATGAGAGATCGGACCGCAGTAATTTTGAAAAGAACTCCGCCATTTTGCACAATTGATGAAGAATAATACCCGATGAGTTATTGTACCATCATCAATATTATATTTATATACGAAAATTGATTATATAAAATTGATTATATTATTGATTATAAGATGACATCTGTTCCGATGATTTCTTGACTGTTGACCGATCTTTGATTTTGAATATTTTCAATTTTGCTGACTCACCGAATATTAGACATGGCGGGATGTTATTAATGACTTTCTTTCATCTGATGTCGTCGTATTTTTTTTCCAGAAATTTTATTGTCCAGAATGGCACAAAATTACGGTAAGTTTATTTCAAAGCACGTCTATCTTGTCAAAATATTTACTTGAGCTCACACGGCTGTTATTGAGTTGTAAAATACCCCCCCCCCCTTACCAAAAGGCAGATGAGAAACATCCACGGGTTTGTTCGGGAACATTCGGAGATCTTCTGACCGTTACATGTGATACTCACTACCGTCACTGGCAGCGGGTCATAAATTTCGGTGCAAATTTTATCAAAATAATCTGATCCGCAATAAGATGACAAAAATGAGNCAAATCGAAACAGTAGTTTCAGAGTTATGCCGAACTTGTAACAACCCTTCATTTCTGCCCAGCCCCTTTTGTCATCCAGAATGGCACAGAATTAGGGTAAGTTTATTTCGAAAGCACGTCTATCTTGTCAAAATATGTATTTGAGCTCACAGGGCTGTTATTGAACTGTAACATATTCTGACCGTTACTGGCAGTGGGTCATAAATTCCGGTGCAAATTTTATCAAAATAATCCGATCAATAAGATGACAAAAATGAGAAAAAAGGGCTCGTCCGGGAGTCGAACCCGGGACCTCTCGCACCCTAAGCGAGAATCATGCCACTAGACCAACGAGCCAACGATATCGGCCGTGCACTGCTGTATCGCCTTGGTCTTACTTTGTGCTGCTCCCCCCCCTCAAAACGGTCCTCGTTGGCCTACTCCAGTTTTTTGCGGGAATTCGAACCCGTGATCTCCAGTTGGCACCCTCGCCATCTTCTCTACTCTGAACACCTTTGAATTCAACCAATGACCTCGGGTTCCAGAAACTTTTGACTTGTTCGTTTCCTTCAGGATTCTGATCAACTTCTTGCTCAGGGTGGGCCTACTAGTGGTAGGCCTCCAATATGTTATCTGTCGTCTACTTCTTGCTGAAGGGTACGTAGGCCTACGTGTCTTGCCATAAACTTATCTGCGATCTCCGTGTCAAATCACAGTAATCAGCTCCGGCCCCCGTCGTCCCCTCCCTCGTTCACCATGATCAACGTCATCACAATCCATTGAGATCCCAGCAGCTGTCACTCAGTGATTTATACGGTAACCGTACGGTAGTTACCACTTAACTGAGGTGTAATTGAGAGGGCAATAGTAAGAAGAGATATCATCTACGGTGACAGGGTCCGTTCCCATTGCTTCTGTCTACGGAAGTAAATTGGTTTCAGTTGCAACAGGTGCTCTCTGGCGCTCAATACTTGCCCGATACGCCTTTGAGGAGCAGTGCGATCCCAGGCTGACCGCATTTGCCTCGCCATTGGAGCCTATTGGAACACTTCCCACTGCGAAGCAACCAATCAGAAAGTTTCTCACTGAGAAGAAACCAATCAGGGTACATGTACTTGTCGCAGCAGTGAAACCAGCAATAGGAGCTGTCAGTAAGTTGACCAATAGGTGTCACTATGGCCCAACTCAATGCATATAGCGGACCCATTCATTCTTGGTCCGCTAGAACTTTGCTGCCATCGTTTGGCAATACGCGCGGCTGACTGCTCTTTATATTAGATTCATGGCTAAAAAGAACCAATCGAAGCGTCTGTTGATGTGAATGGACCAATCAGGGCGTCTGTAACTGTGGAAGGACCAATCAGGGCGTACGTCAGCGTGAACATACCCAGAGTTTTCCTATGCTGAGGGAAATATCACAGACTTGTGCATCAGAAATTCTTTCAAGAACCGGCGAGCGTGGGCAGAGACACGATACGCTGGAATTGACTTGTCAGAGGCAACATTAACCCATTTCTGGTATACAGCGTCCGTTTTACCATATCTAGGCCTACTTGGGAAAGAAATCGCAGAGTCTAAGCTGACGAACAAATGTTTGAAAGGCGGAGGAACCGATATATACTGCAAGTTTACTCAGACTCGAACGATAATAATCTCTAGAAACTAGGCCCGGACACCATGCTGCCAGGTACAATTCACCCAACATGAGCTTGGGAAAACGCCTTTTTTCTTTCACCAATGATATCGATTCTCTGCTGCAATGTTTGTTTTTCCTCATCGACGTACTACCACCTGTTGCTGGCTGGGTATGAGTAGAGAGAGAATGCATTTACATCACAATAAGTACACAGGTGTTTTCCCGAAACATCGTCTGCACAGTATTCAGAACCTCTCAGAGATGGTAAACTGTCGTCAAGGCAATGTTTGGGCGAGATCTCGTCAGTCGCGAGAGGATTGCAACGAGATACGACGAGATCTTCAACTTTTGATCGAAATCTAGGTATCGCCATTTTAGGTCATGTGACCACGCCACACGTTGCGCTCAGCAAATCAAATCGGCGTTCTCATGCGAGTGACATGGATCAGCCAATCAGCGTCCGTGTACCATATTTTCGTGACTCTCCTCGTTTGCTATCAGTTTGGTTTGGGACAAGAACCTGTAGAATGGAGAACCAATCCATTAGGCCTACAGGCCATGCCCCCGAGGCCTATGTCCAAGAAGAATTTGGGCAAATGTATGTATTCAAAATCGCAAGCGTCCAACGAAAATAAAAAATGGAAACAGAAATCCCCCAGTGGCCTCTTTCCTCTGATAACGACCACAGAGCCAATTAGAGCTAAAAAGCCAATCAGAGTCATTCGGATTGGCATCTTTTACTTCTCGAAGACAAATGATGTCTTCTCTTTTCTGAGCTCATGTTTGAGGTCCACGTCATCTAACGAAGACGAATCCTCCCCGTGTGAATGATCGGCTGCTCTCTTTGTGAGCAGACCATCTCATTAGGAAAGAAACGCAGACCAAAGGTTTGATGTCTGCTGAAAACAAAGCTTGCTACCAAAAAAACAGTTCCTATGCTGACCAGTAGTCAGTGTCGTTGCGCAGACGAACTGTACTGTTGCTGTTTTGATGCTACACGATATCCCCCCTTCAGTTTTTCGGCTTTTTGACGTTGTTGGTAAAGACAAGAAACCATGGTGATCGGTCGCTTGTACGTTGGTCAAGCTTTTGTTTTGCCCTATTGGTGGCGCTTCAGTTGGACTGGGGTGTGCATTGCCGACTTCTAATGCGGCAAAGCACGTACGTTACATTTTCCTAGTAAACTGCGCAGTTTGTAAAGCCAAACTAAAAGAGTCGGCAAGGAATAAATAATATCATTTTAGTCGATGCAAATCATTTTAAACTTTTTCTCCCATATTTGTTATGAAAAATATCTCACAATAGTCTATTTCCCATACTATAGCTTAATAGTATGCTGTTCCAGTAACACATGTTGGGAGTGGCGAAAATTGTACAGCTGGTCTATTCGGTCGATTATGGTGTTTATCGAATACAGTGTCTCTAAATCGATAGGTGACTATGAAGTGCACTAGATCCGCAGTAGCGTCGACGCGTCTCTCATGGTCATTACTTCTGACCAGTACTGTAAGAGCCTTGAAGTGTAGATCCGCGTCGACGCGCCTCTGATGATCATTACGTCTGACCAGTACTGTAAGAGCCTTGAAGTGTAGATCCGCGTCGATGCGCCTCTGATGATCATTACTTCTGACCAGTACTGTAACCTTTCCCTAGAATCACTGACAAGTGTAGGCCTATTCAAGAAGATAGTTGCTTCCAATATTCATCCCTTCGGCATGATGATAACACATCGGAAGATTAGAGACTACATCCCGCAGGCGTCCGTCGTCTGCTGTTGAAACTTAATCAATCACTTTCAGGACAGATTCGCGCGGATTATGATAATTAGAGCGGGAACGCTGGTTCATCAATGCTTTTTCTAGCCTCCGTGACGTAGCCGTCGATAGCACCCCCTTGTCGATGCATTTATGGCCGTATGAGTAGGCCTATGACTTGGCATCTTGCAGTTAAAGAAAAATACATATCACCCGCAAACTTCATGGGTCAAACTGTACAACAGTGCCCATTTTCTCCACTACGTTACACAAATAGACACTGTCATCGATCAGTCACCGCCATGTTTGACCGCATCACTCCTCCTAATGGAGTTACCATTAGGGACCGCTTCACAATGGTAAGGAATCCTTACACATATTATTGCGCTGCACTTCTTTTCAACATGGCGGTGGCTGATCGATACTAGAGGGTGTTATTTGGAACGCCCTCTAGTGTCAAGAATGCTTCATGGGTGTTGGCCAAAACCCGCGAGACTCAGGAATCCAACTGCACACATTCACTGAGTGACGTCATATTCGGCAGTGTTCGGGTATCTCCGGTAAACACAGCCATACATGTGTTACACCGAAAGCAGAGAAGTCCCGTAAATCATCCTTTAAAGGCCCACTTTGGCCCTTATCGTGATGACAGATATGAAGAATCGTACCTTCTGCGAAAACACCCGAGCTTCAGCGGAAACACCCGAACTTCGGCGAAATTTGTCGAGCGCCAATCACCTTCAAATTTTCTGCTTCACTTGTAGGTTATGATTTGTGTTGACATTCTAATCTTACGCCTGCATCCGATATTAAAGCGAGGGCTCATTAATCAAAATGAAATCGCCTCACACATACTAAACTGCCATAAATTTTAAATTCTACATGAGTATTTGCGGAACGAACTGGTTCTCGCTCTAGTCTCGTTCTTCACGAGATTCACGATTCAGCCTGTCACATGCACGTGCCTATCGCTGTACATCATCTCTCATAGGCGAACCACTCACGTCTTGCTAACGTACAAACATGAATTTTTCATGACATACTAGACTGCTATCTTGTCTTCGCCAGCTGGGAAAAAACCATGTGTTCATTCTCAACCGGGACTTGAGGGGAAGGAGGAAGGAGAATCGACCAATCAAATGTGTCCTTACAATTGCTCTTCGGCGTGTAGAACCGGAACTACATACATCTTGAAATCACGTGGCGACAATGTCAATATCTCAATCCACTTTCAGTCATTCTGGTTAATTGAAGTGGATGGCGATGACGGCCACAATGATTTGAGGAGCCCTGGGAAGATGCCTTCTCCGCCGATGCACTCTGAGTGAGCACAATCGTCCCCAGTCCTGTTATGGACTAGTTTTCACCGATATGGTGCTACGTGGCGCTAGTGGGCGTTATAAAAACGTGGCGCTACTGAACGTCATTCGTCGTTTCGACGGGCCCCGCCATCTTGGATTTGTTGCAAACTGCACATGCGCAGTTATACCGGTTCGGCAAATTCCTATCTTGCGGACAATCACATGCTTTGATTTGTCTACCAGATAGTTGCGCGCGCAGAAATATCCATGGAAACCAAGATGGCGGCGGGCCGTCGAAACGATGAGGAAAACTTAGCGATACTTGGCTTTATACCCGGGCTTTATAAAAAACGAGGAAAATCTGCTGTGCAAGGACAGGTATCCCAGGAGTCATGGTCCCAGTGGTTTTCCTGATGGACAGAGTTTATGCGGAGGAATTAGTAATTTGACATTCCCGTCTCAAGCGCAGACACCTGTTGACATTCTTTGGTCTACTTCATTTTGGTGCCCAGAGGGCAGGCATTTGGCAGTTTGTAGACGATTTGGAAAGAATATGCACACTGTGTCCCCAGGCCCTTGTAAACTGGTCTTTGACGTGCATTAATATGTCATGAGCTATAGGGAAAACAGCCATGGGCACGGGGTTGCAGAAACGCAAAAAGAGAAAACAAAATGTTACCAATCCCCAGTGGATTCAATCGTGTGCTAAATTATGTTGTATGTCCTCCAGGTCAAGTGACGTTGGAGCGCTTCTTGAAGATCCATGTTTTGGATGGATAGACACCCTCCGGGCCGCGTGGTTGTTGGTGATATAAGCGACATACTTGGAGAACGGTTAAAAACGCAATAAAATCAAATACTTTTGTTGTGTATCTACTAAATGTTTTACGAGTCCCTACGGAGATCGTCTGCCCCGGGATGGTAACAAATCCCTCTCATCGGGACGAGTCGCATCCGGGAACTCATCGGTCAAGATCAAAGACTTCCTAATGAAATACACTGTTTCAAATATTTGTTTACAGTCTTATCAATCAAAGACAGGGAACTATCTTTGAGTGGGCACGAGGAGACGGCAAACAGCGCGGATGTTGACATTGTCTACGACGGCGGTGATGAGGCTGATGTCAACCTGCCTTTGCTTGCAGAGGAGCAGTTATTTGCGTTCGTGTGAATCTGTAATCAACCTTATGGGCCACCGTAACATTCTCATTACCTTAACGATCTCAGTTTAGCCCCCGTACAGGACGTAATGGCTGTCGTACGGGTCAAATTGTTCATGAAACTGCCAATTAAAAGAATACACGTGGGACTATTCATTAAAGCAGACAGACCTGAATCAGAATTTCGAGAACATCGTCTGGAAGGCAGACTGTTACCTCTTCGCGTCATTCCCGCGAAAGTGACGTCACGGTTCGCCGTCCTCTCATTGGCTGATAGCGGTAGTAGGCCTTGCACCAGGGATCTACTCTACTGCAATATGAGGTCCGTTTCACTACTGTCAAAAGGGAGGTTTAGAAATCAAACGATAAACGTAAACGTTAACGACAACGTTATTTTTGTACCGAAAATGCAATATAAAATCTGGTGAATGTGTAGACTGTAGTACGTTGTCGTAAAGTTTACATTTATCGTTTGATTTCTAAACCTTCCTATTATGTCATAATGTCGGCTCCTTAATGACAAAGAATTTCATTGAGTGATAGTCTCGCTTCACCAGCCTCTCTCTCTTACAGGAGAGAGTCTGGTAGAACAGACTACAAAATCTTGTTACCGCCAGGTGGCGAGTGTCCAGCTCAGAGCATCCGAATCTGATTGGCCAACGGCCGAAAAACATGGCTGCGCCCATGAAACGTATGATGAACGAACAAGGAACGAAACAGTTCGAGGGAAATTTTACCTTTTTAACACGTTTTATCGTGGTTTTCGCCGAGTGATATATAGAAGGCGATCGAGCCTGGTCGTTTGAGGTGGATTGCCGATGAAATAAAGTGGAATTGTATTTTGTATAAGGATCGATTTACCGTCTGGCTGAACTTTAGAATCCCTGGTCGGAAGTGACCTAATACATGGCACAAAATGTAAGTCCTATTGTACAATCGGCTTATTCCGTCAATCGATGACCATGCATAGTCGTTCCTGCCGTGCTAAAAAGGTAAATTCCACCTCAGACTCGTTCGTTCATCATACGTTTCATGGGCGCAGCCATGTTTTTCAGCCGTTGGCCAATCAGATTCGGATGCTCTGAGCTGGACACTCGCCACCTGGCGGTAACAAGATTTTGTAGTCTGTTCTACCAGACTCTCTCCTGTAAGAGAGAGAGGCTGGTGACGCGAGACTAATTGAGTGACAGTAGTTCGACATCACGTCGTTAGTTAATTAGGACTAAGCCAGTGACATTCGACATTTCGCACGTTTTCCTCCTTGAGGTATCCTTCAGAGACCATGGTTCAGTGACAAGTGGACAAAATGACCGATTCTTATTCGGCTGTCAACGTCACTATTGAATAGTCTCAGGCAGACGGCAGTTCTACAATAGTGAGGTTTCGCAAGAGCCCGGTTAGGCCCTACGACGACGTTTATCTATTGTGTGGGTATACCCAAACAATAGATAAACGTTGTCGTATGGCCTAACCGGGCGCTTGCGAAACCTCACTAATAACGATCAGCAGACGACAGCTAAGCATAAATTGCTTTCTTTTCACTCTGTTGAATTCAAAACGAGGGAACCAATCAGAATGCCCCTTATTCAGTAGGCCAAATATTAAGCAACAAGTGTTGTGATTGGTCTGACTGAATAGAATGGCTGACAATGACCTCTCCAGAAAATCAATATTTGAAATTTTGAATCGGGTCTGTAGATGACAATGTAGGTGAAGAAGCGAACGACTAAGGTAAACTTGCATTTTTGGGCTGCAGTTAACCTTTTTGCCAATAAATCGCCTACAGACAAACATCGATTGACCTCGTCCCCACGTGTTCTAACTCAATACCAAGGACCTTGATTCCTAGGATCGCGGTTGGGGATCGATGGGTTTGCAAGATTCATAGCAAAACCAATTCGACTGGTTAGGTTTTGTGATGGGGTCTGAGCCATCGATGAAAAATTTGGATAAAACCAGATTAATGGCTCTGTAACGCTGGAAGATCAATGTGAATTAAAATCCCAACGAGTGGCCTTGACCTTCGGGGCCAGTTAATCAACCTCGTCCCTAGATTGACAGGCAGCCAATGAATGGCGAGTTTGACATGAAATCTCCGGCCGAGGTTGATGAAATAATGAAACTGCAACTCAAACATAACTATCGGTCAGTTGGGTGCAATGATTCTATTTCTAGAAATTCCGGCTTTAGTCGGCCGTATACTGATTGGAAATCTTTATACGAAATCAATTTAATTGGTCCTGGTGCCTTTGATATGTGAAGATCCCAATAGTCACTATCCTTTCCATGTAAATCTGAATTTCAGCGGTTAAATCTATATTTAGGACGTGTTTACTAATAGACTATGAGGAAAGATTGATCTGAAGAATGTTATAATCTTCAGAGTCATTATCAAGATGAAAGCAGAGATAAATATAGAAAAGCGAAAGAACGAAATTGATTGCTTTTGATACAGAACTGAAGCAGACGTCATCAGTTTCTTCCTCAACGCGCATGCGCCCGACCTTTGACCTCTGCCCATAAATCATGGCGTATCGCCCGGGTAATCTCCGATTCAAAAATTCAAAGGCGATGCTGGAAAAACTCCATGACAACTGACCGAATAAGTCAAAGGAAGCCGGGATCATTGCCGTGGCTTGTGTTACGCCAATCGATGTCCCGGTTGACAGGTTTGGCAGATCGGTCACTTTTTTGATGGCGCCTTGTCATTGATACGAATCGGCGGTTAGCTGGACAAATGAGTCTATTAACTCTCCCACCCAGAGGCATTGTATCCACTATCAGAGTGCAAGTTTTTGTCAGACCGATGGTCAGGTTTGAGCAGTTTCTCCGCGTGTCTCAAACGCCGGTTCCAACGCAACATTTTTTCTGATCCCCAATTCGCTTACAATCTGATACACAAGCAATGTAAGGCTAGCTTTCAGGTTTTTGTGACAAGCTGTCTTTGGCATTTTATCGACGGATGAAGTCAGCGACCAGCTTTGTACCCGGTGTAGGGTATCTCTCCCAAGCGTCTTAATATTATCCGCACACTGAAAGCCTATCGATTACACATAGGATGCTCAGGGCAAAATGTCAGATTTTTGTTTTGTTACCTAAAAGGAAGCGACATATAATCCCTTCTTAAGACAAGAACTGGGGATGTAGGAAAATGTAGGCGGTGGGGAATGGGCAGCTCTATCGGGGAAAATGTCCCTGCGGCTGAAGTATTCTTTACACTTTAAAACGAATGTGTTGTTAGTTGCATCAAAATCAGTGATTGGTCACTTCAAAGTGACAGAGTGCTCTCATTGGTCACTTCAAAGTGACAAGTGTTGTGATTGGTCTCTTCAAAGTGACAAGTGTTGTGATTGGTCTCTTCAAAGTGACACGTTTCTGATTGGTCTCTTCAAAGTGACAAGTTTTCTGGTTGGTCTCTTCAAAGTGACTAGTTTTCTGGTTGGTTTTTTCAAAGTGACAGGTGTTCTGATTGGTCTCTTCAAAGTGACAAGTGTTCTGATTGGTCTCTTCAAAGTGACAACTTTTCCGATTGGTCTTTTCAAATTGACAAGTGTTCTGATTGGTCTCTTCAAACTTACACGTGTTCTGATTGGTTTGGTCAGAAATGGGCTCATGCTGATTGGTCCTTTCTCAACGAAAGCCATTCCTACTGGTCAGCATTTGCTTGAAAGCGAAGCTTGGCAAACAGCCTCAATCTCTAGGGGTATGGCGTACTTGGTGTAGGCCTGGGAGTGCTTCGCAATGAATTGGTCGAAAATTTGGTGACTGGTTGCCAAAAGTCCTTTCCTTTACTTACGTAGTCTCATCTGAGGAAAACAGTACATGCTATTTCTTCACTTTCACGGCAGTCTCAGCCCCGCCTCGTGGAGACACAGCGTTTGAGGTCTACATCGTTTTGTGTACCACCTGCTCTGAGACAGAAAGGTTTTGCCTATATCGTTGATCAGACACTTTTTACCCTTTTCTCTTATATTAGGTTTCTTCTCAAAGGGCGAGTAAAAGGTAGAGATGTTTCTCAAAGCATGGAAACATTAAGAAGAAGCCCACGCAGTCAAAGAATGGAAAGTTGGGAAGATACACGATGTGTTATTTACCAGTACGAGACAGAGGATCGTCGAGACGTCGTTAATACCGACTGGAATAAAAAAGACTTTGTTGTCGACATCTTGCTATTACTTTTTTTATAGTCTATGATATTCGTAAAGGCTGGACGGGAAAGCAAAATCCGCTGTCTCGACTTCTTGCGGTTGCTTGCGGTGATGGACAAAAACGGTGCGGTCGCTTGCGGTGATGAACCAAAACGATGCGGTCGCTTGCGGTGATGGGCAAAAAAGATGCGGTCGCTTGTGGCTGTGGACAAAAACGATGCGGTCGCTTGCGGTGATGGCCAAAAAAGATGCGGTCGCTTGCGGCGATAGGCAAAAACGATGCGGTCGCTTGCGGTGATGGACAAAAACGATGCGATCGCTTGCGGCGAGGGACAAAAACGATGCGGTCACTTGCGGCGATGGGCAAAAACGATGCGGTTGCTTGCGGTGATGGACAAAAACGAAAATGAACAAACTTGTGACACAAGGGTTTTGCAGCCGAATCTTGCAGTGATTTAAATTTTTACCTTTAGATTTCAAATTCCAAGGCGTATATGCATACTCTTTTGAGTAGCTTGTGATGGTCTCTTACGAGGGCCAATGTTATGGCTTCGGCCCTGACGGAAAAACCTAATACAAATTTGTATGAATGACGAGAGAAAGCAATGTCTTGACAGACTCATAATACAACACAATGTCGCCACAATCAACCCTTCGATTTTCCCGACAGTATACGTTTGTTTGAGGTTATCGACTGTCCTCCGCTCCTACAAGAGCTTCGGCAAATACATCTGTATTCAGTTGGCCGTAGTCTATCCAGTATCACTTGTGGACCCGAGTCTGACGCTTGAACAAATATACTAGTCCTCTTGAGTGGAGTACTCCCAGTCACTGCCACATGGAGAATGGATTTTATGATACATGTTTGTGTATACTCCACCTACAGTGGTTGTATCTGGCCGCTGAATTCCTAGTCGCCCCACCACGCTACGATTTAAACGCCATTCAAAATGTTGCCAATAGACGCCTGACGACACCGTGATCGCGAGACGAAAATGACAACATCACCATCCAATCAATGATCAGCTTGCAAACAAGCTCGGTTTTTCGTGCTACGAACTTCGAAGTGCACGACCACCACTGGCCAATGCAAAAATATTGGAACCAATCAGAGCGCCTGTTAAGCCTGTACTCAGTAACGATTATTCTGATTGGCAGAGCGGAAAGTCAGGGTTAGAGGTAGCATTAAATACGTGTCGACGATTTTGCTGCCGGTGTAGCCCTCCTTGCTAAGAAGTGCACAATTGTGTAGGGCCTAAACCAAGTTGACCACTATTTTTAGTGGAGGTACTGTCTTACCATTGGAGCGGAGAGTGCAGGTACAAAAGATTCTGCCAAGTGGCCCTGGCTTCGCCTCTGGAGACCGAAGATGCCATTTGAATTCATGGCTGTCCAACCAATTACTGCTAAGATGGAAGCCATTGTCGTTGTGGCACGTGACCATAATCTAACGTCCCAATCATGAGATTGGTATGGTCGCCGCATCACACTTTGTGTGCTGTCATATCGGACTGATTGTAGGCCGACAATTTATTGTTGAATTCCGTCAGCAAATCACTAACCAATGTTTGTAAGAAGATTCCTGGTACTTGTATGTGGAATGCGACACGACGGCTAAACGATTCTTCTGTGGCATTTGAAGACGTCGGTGGTGTAGTGGCTTGGGTGTGTGACTTACAATCAGGGAGCCCAGGGTTTGAATCCCACTGCCTGAGACTCTGTGTATCAGGCAGTATATCCGTTAAAGATTGGGGATTATGCACTGAGCAAGACAACTGTGAAGGCTTGTCGGATGGGTAGGCCTACCTTGCCGACTAGTCGGAATTGCGTTTAGCGGGGGTGGGCAGGGATGCTCACGAACTCTCCCCTTTCAGTAGGGAGGTTTAGAAATCAAACGATAAACGTTAACGTTAACGACAACGTTATTTTTGTACCTAAAATGCAGTATAAGATTTGCTTTATGTGTAGTATGAAAAATAACGTTGTCGTGAAGTTTACGTTTATCGTTTGACTTCTAAACCTCCCTAATATCTCGCCACTTGCGGCATTCTGCCTGTTATTATTTCGCAATGAGGTGAATCTCTTATTCACATATATATTGTAAATCATCATCCAACAATTCGACTGTTCAAGGTCTGCGAATTCAAATGGTAGAAAAGACACCGTATTCCCCTCGGATCGATATGTTTTTGAGTTGAAAAGGTGCACCATGCCTCCTGGCAACGAACGACAGTTGAAATTACATCCCAATTCCAATATTTCTCGGATTAGACGCGAGATCCGTATCCATCTAGCGTCGAATAACACACGTCCTGTCTTTATCGTGAATATCGAAGAAAAATGGCCCCCGGGGAAGCCATTTTGTGAAATGGAACTCTCCTTTGAGTCGGAGGAGAGAAAGTGAAGATGACACCTGGAAGAGATCGATTTTGTGAACCAATATCGGGTCGACCACTCGGTTTCAAAGGGTTTCGCGCTTTGTGTGGATTCCCATTACGAAAAACTTGATGTCCAGATTCTTAAGATGGCGAACTAGTCTTACAGATTTGGTTCCCGTCTCCACGGCTTTGGAACTTCTCGGCTTTGTGTCGGGAAGCAGACCAAGACTCAGTTCCCAGTCGGTGTAAACGGAGGGAAGTCACCTCCCCTTAAGTATCCTACATCATTAGTCTAAGAAAGATAAGACGCGTGGATCTAGAGCCCAATGATCCTTTATTAAAATATTTCCTCTCGTTTCGAATGGAACACAGCCTGAGAGGCCGACTATCGACATTTTTATTACATTAAAACGAGAATTAAAAAGTTTCAGCTAAAGAAATCGCTCGCTTATAAATTTATGGTTTAACTTCTTGTCAATTCTCCGTGCCCCAGGCCACATGTTTTCCTCCCAAACTGGCTAAAACGCAACCCCCCTTTTTCCACGTTCATCAGGGATCGATTTTCCCTAAACCGCTCAACTAATTGCTCATCTGCTGAAAAGTAATTGCCGTGGGAAAATTCCTCCGCCAATCACCTGGTGAAATCAATTACTTGAAGTAAAACCTTTTAGGCGTCTTAAATCTTGTGTTTACTTTTAAAATGTCCCATTTCCGCGGGAAGAAAACACAATAAGATTACGCGGGAGTTGCATCCGCAGCAACTTCTGTTTCCCGCGAAAAATGTTTGAGAGCGATTTCAGGTCAACTCAACGGAGAGTCCGTATTTTGATGCATTAGTTCCTGATCTCGCCGCTAGGGCTTATACTTCGCCCTAGCGGTGAGATTTGGAACCAATCTAGTATTTGATTCCATTCGTAATACTTCGGGTCTTTCCGCCATTCTTAGGTAAATTGGCACAGTTTCGAGCTCTGAGTTGAGAATGGTTTGATTGAGCTGAGTTGCTCTCAAGTCAGTCAACGGGGACGAGATTGCATCTTGAAACCGCCTGACCAGTCTCGCGCAGGCGGCCGTTTTGTTCCAGGATCTTGCTCCCAGATTCGCAACAGAGGCTCGGTGAGCGAGACTACCGCCTGACGGAAGACAACAGACGATGGTCGATTTCCCGTTGAATCTGTTATTTGTAATTTGAAGAATAATATCAGTCAACAGAGCAAAATATTGGTAACACGAGAAGCCGATTTGAAACCCTTATCGACCTGATATCAAATTCTACTCCCCGGTAATTCAATCTACATGTATTTATGAATGAGGAACGAAAGACAGACGATGCGATATTCCTTAGAACTACTCAGGTTTCTTGAAATCAGGCGATCTGATTTTAACCGGATATTCCCGAAAGATCCGTCGATTTCAGCCAACCAGGCACAGTTATTGGAAACCAGCGTATCGTCTGCTGTGGCACAAGTTTCTCTGAGCCACGGGGGAGAAGTATTTATCGTCTGCTCTCAAATTTCATGAATCTCTTTATCGACTTTTTATGTTTCGTTTCACAACATTGTCTTCTGACTACAGAGAATGCCCAACCCTTACTCGAAATTACAAGAATTTTTGAAGAAGTATTCACGATTTGCCACCTGCTGGGCGAAACTACAGTAATCGTTTCGGACCATGCAGCTTGCTCGTGATGTTCTGGCAGAGCGTGGCGTGTTCTCATTGGTCAGCAACAAGTATTGAAACACGCAGTTCGTTCTCATTGGCCAATAAATAACATATCAGAAGCTGATTCTTATTGGCAATTTTAAAGGCGTTGCAGATGGGTAGTGTGTTCTCACTGGCCAGTTACATGCTGAGAACATCAGGGTTTCTTAGCGCTGGCTCCCTTCTTCACCGCACAGTTTATAAATTTCCACTTCATAGTTACGAAGTGGAAACAAAAGAAACATTTCCAAGTGTAATATACACCACATCTCTATCGGTCTTGCGTCATACACTAAAAGACGCTCTTGCAGCAGGCGATATTTGTGGTACCAACCATCTCCTGAAATAAATTTTAGGTCATTGAAGTGAAGTCCAATTACGTGTTTCGTACTTCGTTTTTCGTCATGTTTGCGAAAACTCACTAATATCTTCTGGGGTCTGTACTGTGAGAATATCACATCAAGTGCAAATACAGATAATCGGGCCATCGACGACCTATGAATAATAGGTTAGGAACAACATCACGGCGACTCGAATGAACGCGCACCATTTATAATCTATTGACAAGCTTGGTATGGGCTTGTCAGTTACAGCGTCCCACCGCCTGTTAGCGACGTCACCACAAGGAAAGAATAATGGACAAGATTTCTGGATCAAATATAACGATTCACTTTTATTTGCATGTATATTTCATTCCGCTAAACGTAGTATTTGGTTCAAGTAAGAATGAAATGGACACTCTCGGTTGTCAATTGCAACGTGCTTTGCTTTTCCAGGGATTTTATCGCAAGGATGCTAGCCCCAGAAGAAAAATGGTGCATTACTGCGTCATCACATCGTCAGTTTGCAGGGGAAAGCGAAATTGACAGGAATGACGTCATCGGTAAGGAGCGCTATTTCAAGATGGCTGCCGTGGCGGCCATATTTGATTTGTGCCGATCAGTTAAAATCGCAAGGAAACTTCGACAGTTGGAACATGTTGTGACAGAGGCCACATACTTTGTCTGGGAACTCAAGATATCATCAACCAGCTCCATGACACAATGTTTTTTTCTGAAATACAGATCTCCAGGCCACGTCAAGTGCAGAGATATTATGATCCTAGATTATAATATGGAATCGCGCTGTCACGTGAGTAATCTCGGTCTTGACACGAGATTTCTTTTGATTGATCAGTTTCAGGGTCAAGATGATCTGAATTCAGTCTCACATGAAGTTGATACAAGATCTCTATACATCAATGTACAGCATTATATCAAAATTAGCGGTCACCCATTCGGTGAGAGAGAGAGAGAGTTAAAGGCGGGATCGTCGTTACATCAATCATTCAAAAGACCAATTCCACACTCACCGGGAAGACCATCAAATCAACAGGGGACCATTGAACTATTTTCACTGCGTGGACGCATCCGGTTCATCTACTGACGTAAATATTTCATTTGTAATCAAAGAAGTTCTACGGTTGGAATTTTCAATGTAGCGTGTTATTGGATTCATTCGCGTAGCCGTGAGTCGGCACTATTGATAGCCTTATGGTCCTAAATCAGTAGGAAAGATCGTAAAATATTGAAATGGACCGTACAAACCAGGCGCGGATCCAGGATTTTGGGCAGAGGGGGGTCAGGGCCGCCGAAGGCGGTCGTTTCGGGCGGGCGGCGAAGATCCCCGGCCCGGCCTCCCCCAGAAAATTTTGAAATCTAGAAGGCCGTAGACGCGATTTCCTGGCATCTCAGTATCAAAACAGAAGCTTTATTCTTGCATTTTTTGCTTATTGTCGGAAATTACTGAAAAAAAAACAATTGGTAGTGGCGAGCAGGGGGGGGGGTCACGACCCCCAAAACCCCCCCTCTGGATCCGCGCCTGACAAACTCATCCACGAGCGCAATATCTCCAAATTTAAATCATTTATTTCAGTGAGTTTTCGCAGCGCCTGCAGCACACCAGGCGATATCGCAAGCGATCTGATCGCCACCGAGCAAAATGGGGTGTTGACGCCAGGTGTGCGCTGGACAGCGATGCGTGGAATCCTCTCGCCAGCGATGGTCGCCAAAAGTCAAACAATACCAGAACCGATATCGCCTAGTCTGCGGTGCTGGCGAGAAGATCAGTGCATGGCGATTAGGGCGACCGTCCATTGGAGTGTTTCCGCGTACGGAAACGCTCCAATGGAAAGCCGTCCTTAGATCGCTTGCGATATCGCCTGTGTCTGCGGTGGCTGGCGAGAATGATCGGTGACGATTAGGTCGCTTGCGATATCGCCTGGTGTGCTGCTGGCTTAAACTTGTCGTAGGCCTAATGGGACTGTCGCGAAAACTCTATATTTTCTGTGCAAGAACGAAAATAGGCAGCGGTCGTATCAGACTCGTTGACGTCATTTTTTTTACGTTGCTCGCCGAGTACTCAGCTCGTTCACAACTGAAACCATAGCAATTACCCCGTGGACGATTTCAGAACGCCACGTATCTCTTTTATAAAGATGTCAGCGTAGGCCGATGGATTAGCCTACTAGAGGTTGCATTCCTTCAAGCGATGGAGAAGCAACGTATTTTGCAGTGGGTTTCGTTGAATTTATACGCTACGCCTCAAAATCGCATTTTTTACGCGCTTGATATGAAATTGACGACGTTTTTCAATAAACCACACAGCATACAATGTGAAAGACATCGACAGAGAGCGTTGTTTGGTAAAAACATTTCAAAACAGACAAAGATAATGAGGTATGCGGGATGACAACATCGCCAGCGGGGGAGGAAACGGTGAGTTTCTGATGACTGAGTTATGTTGTCCTCAACGGAACGGTGGAAATGTTTAGTGTGGAATCCTCGGAGATCTGGGGACATTTCCGCCGAAAACACTCTGACACTCTAGGCCTTTTTACAGGGTCGGTGCGGGTTCGAGGAAACCGACTTCCAACCTCCTCGGGCGGGTTCGGTTCAGGATGGATTGATCACTTTTACACGGTGCGGGTTCGGTGACCGGCCACGGGCCAGTTCGGGGTCGGTTCGTTTTTACACGAGAAAATAACTGACCTGCACCTACTTCCACCTTCCCGAGACTCATGCGGGGAGCTGAACTGGCCCGAGGAAGGTGAAGGTCAGTTGTTTTGCTTTTACACGGGGAAAAATAACCGAACCCTCCTGGATCCAGTTTCGATCTGGAAAGTTTTCTATGTCCGAATTGCCCATAAAGAGCCAACTTCCGCGGAAAACTCGCACGTGGAGTAGCGCCCGCGGTTTCGCTCTTGCCGAGCTCATGGAGCTGTTTCCATCGGCATCATGTTCAAACAAAGATCGCGTGTCGACAAACATTGTCATTATGTAGGCCTATGGAGACCATGAAAATCGCACGGCAAGAGCTGAAATCCACTGTCATGGGTCCTAGCTATGCCTTAATCCGACATTTTCTGGAAGACGGAATATCGCAAAGGCGTTTTACAAAGACGCACGCATCAAAACCATACAATTAAAGGCATAGGGATAAAGCAATGAACCTACCTTGAAAACAGCATGAGAGAATAGTCCAATATTTCTGTATCAATATTTCGTTTGATATAACGGCCTGCTCGCTACGGCGTCTACTTTATATTGAGCACCATCAACGAACGCAGATGGTAGGAGCGGGAACGCAGGCAATGACGTCATCGGGGTGTCATCTGCTGAATGGTTTGCTGCCGTCCTGCTGTACTATTCGACGACGCGAGGAAAGTGCAAGTACTCTCATAACAAGGAATAAATAGTTTATTTTGTCGATGGTTTTGTGAGTTCTGGGTCATTTTCAATGTCTGTGATGTCAAAATATTTAAATTGGCATCCGTCCATCTTGTGGATTCCATGATATTTACACACCTTTAATTCGAATGGGTGTTAAATTCGTTCAGAAAGGAAAAAGTGGCCTAAATTTTTGTCATGAAATTCTGTACATGTCGTCGCCCGATCCCAAAACAGGCATATTCAGATTTGATATACATGCAGTCCTAACTGCTTCTCAATCATTGTAGGCGAGACATTTTCCCCAGGACTACATTTCCAGTCACACCAACTCGATCACGTGGTTTTACAACCGATGTGGTTTCATCTCATCATTCCATTTCCCCGATAATCCTCTGACTGACAAACCAGAGAATTTCATTTCCGATCGCCGTAATTCCGACCAAATTGAGTGATTTTCTGGTGATTGTTTTCATAATTGTCCAATATGTCGCGTCCGGATGCGGTGTTATCTTTCCTTCGTTTGCAATAACAGAATAAACCCAGGCCGTACGTGGTAGATTCGTTTACAAATCACCCTGTATCGACTGTCTTCCTGCGCCTCGCCGGCTTCAGAAAGACTGCTGAAGGTCACGCGTCACAAAGGGCTGGATCGAAGCGAATCGCATCGTACCGCAACCGCGGCAGCGCATCGCATAGCACTGCGTCGTATCGCATATGATTGCGTCACATCGCAACATCAGACGTATCATCAACAGCACAAGACCTGGTAGCCTCCGAACAGAGCCGGAAACCTCTGTTACTTGAGAGATTTTCGTTGTCTGGAGAGTGGAGACCAGTCGCAAAGATCGCAAGTTTAGTCCCATTTTATGCCGCTTGGGGGCAGTTGCGCATACCATTTTCAAGGCCGATTACCAAAATGATAATAATGATTGAAGCATAAAATCTTTTTCAGTAAGGCTTTAACCGTCAATTCGCATAAAATTACACAGATAATCCCTCCCTCTATATTTTGGAATGAAAAAGAATGGTTAGAAATACCTGTCCTCGCAGCTTTTTTAGGCTAAGCCTATTAAAAGGCGAATACAAGGGACTATACGGATATAAATGTATTTTAATTTGGTTTATATTGGATCTAGCGTCACATGGAGCACATTGGCCTACTGGTGACAATTGTAATGGTGGAATTTCTGTTGTTTCTGGAAGTGGAACGCCAGTTTCCTCTTACATTAGGGTAAGTTATTTTTTACGAATTCCAGAAGTGGACTGAAAGGCTCCGAATTACCCTGAAACGATGAGAGGGGCGGACCACGATATGTGGTGGATGATCTCTTTTTTATGGACTACGTCATCAGGAACTGGGATATTTCACCAGGATAGGCCGGTGTGACGTTCTCAAGTGTTCCTTGTATCTCAGTGGTTCTATCAGAAGACTGCTAGAGAGACCGTGACTTTTCAAGAAATCTGTCCATCTCTTGCACTATGTAGTTCTACCTCATACAATAAGGGGAAACACTGCGAAACGGGAACACAGGTGTGAAAGGAAAGAATGTCCAGGAAAAACTGTCCCAGCAACAAAAGATCCTATTGTAACATTCTAATCTCCGGTGATTGGTTTCTATAGCCATGCACCTTAATCCGTCATTGAACAACAGAAGCGGGCACTTTTTACAGGGAGACATTCTTACTGTTACACCGGCACCGGCAAAAAACAAAACACGCTGTCACATGCTTGAAGTCAATCGCCGTTAAAGAGTTAACAAGCGATTTTCTGCCTAATACAGCGTGTTCAAAATAGTAAATATTTTTACTTGACTCAATCATTGTTAATGGACAAGTTATATGTTTGCCCCAAGGCCTATACTTCTGGGGAGAAAGAAAAGGTGAGAGGCGGTGGATTCCTGACCAAACGTTAAATAAAGGCACTGGCGATTTCCAGCATTTTTCTAGGCCTATCGCGCTGTGCGCGCGGCGGGGGGATCGGTACTTAAGGTGTACCAAGGTCTGGTTAAATTAGGGTTTTCATTGTTGACCCCGGTGGGACAGGCCGGTGGGTCTTCTAATCAAATCTCAATGGAAAACATACTTCACCGGGTTGAATCGTATGTGCGTTCACTTCTTGTCTTATCCTGATTTTTCTTCGCCGCGTGTGGTCAGGTCTCGGCGGATCACTTCCCATGCTTACTTACAAAAGTGAATTCATGGCAGTGAAACCATTACTTACAATATTAAGCCACATACTACACTGATTTAAGAGTCATCGATATCAGGGCTGAGGGCAGGGTTCGATTTAGCATCGATTGATTTTGAATATTCCTGGGTTCGACGCCGATTTTTTGGAATAACGACCTCGGTAAGTTCTAACTCTCAAATATCATTTCACAGGAAATTAACGCGATTAATCTGTACCAGGCTGGATAAAGCCTCAATCGCACCACAGGAATGCTAAAAAAATCGCCTAATATATAGTTTCATACAAATTTTAAATCGAACTTAGACGAAATGACTGTGAACGTTTTTTTGCTTCATTTTTCACAACATTTTAAACACATTCCAACGAACATTTTTTTCACGGTCTATGGGATTAAGGCCGTAGCACCAGTGGGTTGTATATGCCAATTATGATAATCCGTATCATGGGTATTCATAAATCTATTGGGGACATTTTATTCTGGCATGTTTTGGTCTTGACCAAACAGATCTCTGTCGAGGTCATTCTATCTCTGGGATAAGCCCTCCGTTTTTCCCCAAAATGACCGTATTTCATGAAACGATACCAGATTGTGATAAACGACCGGAAAATATTCAATACCAGAATAATTGGATTTGTCGATAATCTTCTAGTATACAATTATATTTTGAAAATTCTGCGGATAGGCGCTTTTTTTATCGGCTTGAGGCGAAAACTGTTCAGTCTTTCTTCGTGTTCATAATTCGCACCCACTGGAAACGCGCGTCTTACAGGAGAGAGAGAGGCTGGTGACGCGAGACTATATTCTACCATGTACATGTTCTTGTAATCAAGCAAAGGGCACTACAGCGCGTGTTACATTTGACTAGTACTGTACCATCATTTTCAGGATGATATGATCAAAACAATGCAAACCTTATCAAACTGTGTTAAAACTTTCCCACATTTTTCTGTGACTGGTCACTGTGCATTTGACTCAACGCGGGCACTCGTACGACATCTATTGATGGCTATGTAAACTAACAACACAAATACATTTTGTCATGAGCTTTGGCGTTGTACAGTGAACTCCATGCTGCTAAACCTCACTATTGTTACTTTTCGTTACAGCCGACGGTGGAACGCTTTACATGAGTTGATGACAGTTCGATTCCAGTCTCCCAGATGGTTTGACGGAATATAATCTACAGTTGCCCAGGAGACAGTCAGAGGACTGACTGACAGCAGTCAAAATGAAAGCTAAACAACGAGTAGAAACCCCGTCCCTAGTGGACCAATACAATAGATATTCAGATTCGAGTGATGAGGATTGTGAAACTGAAACCGAGGTTTATGACACACCCATCTTTAGAAAGGCAACCATGGTAACGGATGCGTTGCTAAGGAAGTGGCCTTTTGGGGTGTCACTAAATCCGCCACCGAAATACCAAAACGACGTGACGAAACGATTTTTGAAACTGAAGGCGGAAAGGATGCGCTCAAAAAGTGCCACGCCCACTCCGAGCAGACGAGAAAAGGACAGACGTCGTTCGTCAAGCGCGACGCCTACGCCAAAACCTCACAATAACCTGAGCGTCTTGAATATAAGATCTTCGTCTGTCAGTCCGACGTTCCGTCCGAATATCCAAGGATCTTTACTGACTAGTCCCACGAATATTAACTTAAAGGGACGGTCCACCCCTGTTGGATTTCGGCCACTTAAAAAGGATACTAGTATCAAGCGGCCTGTTTCGGCGCTCGGGATAACGCCAAGGCCAAACTCATTCCTAGGGATGGCGCCACAGCATCAGAGACCGTGTTCATCGCTGGGGTTTGCTAAGATTCGTAACCAAGGAAACAATGTGCGGAATTTAGGAACTGAAAAGGAAGAAAAAAAGAAGGTAAGGGAAATCCAAGCGTACAGCTTAGGTAAGGCGTCTGCGGGGGAGGGGCGCCTCAGAAAGGTTTAGGGGCTAGCCGCCGAGGGTAAGGCCTTTCTATGCTATTACAAAGTTTTCTTTTAGAAGAGATGAGGGTTTAATCCTATTTAAAACCTTGCTGACAGGCGCTCAAATGCCTTTGTGTCGCGTGCGAAAGTGACGAAGCGCGCGCAGACGATTCATGTCTACGGATGTCCTCAGCGCAGGAGGACGCCTTGATCCCCGGGCCCTAATGCGGATGGGATGGGGTCGGCTGGGTCACAGTGTCCAACTTCTGCAGCAAACTGACTGTTCTTTTCACGATCGCAGGAAGACTGGTTACTTTTGACATACGAATTCAAATTATTTCGCGCCGCAGACTTCATGCCAGTGTTTTGTCCCAGGTTTTTCAGTTCTTGCTTTCGTTGAAAGATGGCAGCACCGCGCAATACGTATTGGAGGCTCAACCATTGGCACCATAAAAGTTCTGAAAGGTTAATAATCTGATAATCCATTTTTTTCCGTTACGCGACTTGAATTGGTGTGTAAGTTAGGAATATTTATTGCTTAATATCTATGAATTAACTTTAAATACAAGAATTACCGAATCTTTCCACTGGTGTCGAATTCACAACTGAGAATCAAATTATACTGAATTGTCCTCGAGGTCAAGGTCGTTGGAATAGCTGAGTCGATTCTGTTTATCATATTTTTTTCTCAGATTCCTCCCAAAATATGGTTGGTCCGTCTCTCGATTTTGTGTGCTATCAGGATGTGACAATGTATCATGCTATGGAGATCATATTGATGTTATTTTAACAGCCGATTTCTGTAGTTAGACTATTTAATATCCCCCAAATCCTCCTCATCCGTCATCGTGACTGCCTGGCTTCACTTGACTTCAGTTTTCAGTTCAGTTCATCAGGCTTGCTTTTCTCAGTTTCTCTCTATCAACATGTTGTGTGATCAGTCATCCTCTCTCAATCTCACTCGACTTGCACGCAGTCAGCCAGCATGACCAGGCCCAGTGACTGTGCTTCATGGCTTGTACCTTTTTTTCTGCATTGATTCTTGTGTTTCCTGTTGCCCTTCTAATTTTTGCCGTTTTTGGTGGCTGAGTCACGACGAGTGTCAAATCCACAGGCGGGAACATTTCTAAATTCGTATTTCTTGCCCTCCTGCTCTTCATATTAAGGCACGACTCCCTGCATCATCTCTTGCTCCTGCCATGAGAACACTGTCACTGAAAATCATCAGACTCAGGCCTTGCCGTTTGACGGGCGCGATTTTGCATGCACCTCACAAACAATAGAATTTCTATTGTTTGCGAGGTGCATGCAAAATCGCGCCCGTCAAACGGCAAGGCCTGCAGACTCCAGAAATCGCGAACCGAAGTTGTGTAGCCAAGTGTATTATGGATGGCCGGGAGAGGGCGACAGTTGTTGAGGACGCGCGAACATTTGAAAACGCTTGATTTGGCACGTTTTTGGGCAGATTTTATGAAAATAACAAATTTAAAAAAATTGGGGTGGGGACCATTTTCGGGGGTCGGGTGGGGGCGCTTACCAACTATTTTTTTTATGTGGCCTTTTTTGCCTGCTGCCGTGCTGCTGGGTTTGTTGGCATGTGTTGCGTATCACATCACTTTGAATCCTTTCACTTTGCCAATGTCAGTGTGCGATGCCAGTTGCCTGTGACTGTGTTGGAAGGCCTAGTTAATTGCAATTAGGCGTATTGGTCGTATGTGATTGGCTGGGAATAAATTAAGAATAACCAAATTGATTCCAAACTTGTCAAAACTCTCATTAGTCATTGCGTATAGTTGGGGCAGAAGCCGTTGAAGCTCTCCCATGAATCATTAATACCAGTCATGTTATGTTGTGCGTATTTGTATCTGAAATCTTTCTCGAGCACTTTTCCTGATGGCGTTGGTCTGTTCAGCATGAAATGATTCAGGCAGACAGGTGTATTGATCTTTTCTCTATAGCCATAAACACGTCAAGTCAAGTGGGGGAAGCGGAGGTGATTAGCTGGTTTCTGTATGGTGTGTTCCCACTCAGCTCAATATGTACTTTTGATTGCGTGGAACCTACATGTAAAACTTTTCCTGCTAGTACTAGCATTCGTTGTGGCAGTGGTTACCGTACATGAATATTCTTCCAACTTTCATGGAGTTTGTGTAACTTTATGAATCACTGTTTTGTGAGCTTGTTTCAAAGTGTACACAAGTACAGCATATAGTACTGCACAGTAAAACAGTAAAACCACCCATCTTAGCGGACACCTCTGTACTGGAGACACCTAAATTCATACCTAAATAAGTTATTTCTTTCCATTTTGACCTGCCATCAGGACACCTCTCAATTAAGGACAGCATTTCTCAGTCCCCGGGGTGTCCTAATAAAGAGGTTATACTGAATATTCACTCTTTTAATTCTCAGTCATTGTTTGTTGCTAGATTTGGTTCAATTCAACACAGCAGACAATTCGTGATGAACTTGTTCACTCAGACCAGGGCAGATACATGTTTGTGTGACTGGTAATTGTGTGACCAGTGAGACAGGGCCCTGTTGTCTCTGCCAGAATCCAACACTATGGCTGAAGGTGTGAATGTCATCCACTCTGCATCCTAACCCCTGGCCCCTGTCCCACAACCCTTGATACCTGGCATCCTACCCCTGACCCCTAAAGCCTAGGCCTAATCCTAACCCTAACCCCTGACCCTTACAGGCGGTCGTTACCCAAGGTAGCCTACTGGGTGCCTACACCTTTCACAACACTATGGGTGAATGCTACATGGGAAAAGGTCATTTGGTAGAAAGCTGATGAAAATGTGTCCGGCCTCAGAACTTCAGGAGTTACTCCGAAGCAGACCTCAGATTTCTCACAAGCTTGGTAGTATAGTAGAATGACAAGACAGTGAGATATGATCTCGGAAAACAAGTTTGATGAACTCTTTTGACCTAATATAGCGTGGACCTCCTTTCAAAAGGATTTAGTCCACAATCAATGATATTCCATGCATATCAACAACAAAGCCAGTGTGTGTACGTGACAATGATCTTCGTTTGGTTATTGAGATCCTATTTTGAGCCAATGTGTTCATGACAATACAAAAGACTTATGAGTAATGTTTAGCTTAAATTGATTTTGTGAACAGAGAGGTGCAATGAAGGGTGCCCCCTACTAGTATACCAATTACTGATAGTAGTGCTATCCAAAACTTATGTGGATAAACTGTCTATACAATTTAGTTCCTGCTACGATACAATGTAGATATTCCAGGCAATACGTTCAGAGAATTCTCTCCCAAGTCATCTGTTCTTAGAAATTCCCCTCTGTCCGCTAGGCCTAGGTAATTTTAATACATTCCCAGACCTTGTTTGCCAAAGAAAACAATCTCTCCGCAAATTTGCTTTTGAAGTTCAAACATTTTCTTAAATTCCTGTTCGCTTGTTCAGATTACGAGGGAACTGAGATTGAGAAGACTGTCATCGTAATGGTGTCTGTAGACAAGGGTTCTACAAATCAAAATCTGCCAGGAAATACATGTATTTTCCACTGGTATTTTCGAATCTGGTAGAAGGACGCGATGACTTTCACCTTAGAAACCTGTTTCTATTTCATATTCATATTTTCCACTTGGCATGGAGTAACCTCATTATACCACAACTACCAGGTCATAATGAAATATTTTAATGGTTGGAGTCACGATAACAAGTTGAATGAAATCTTGATATTAATCTTGGTGTGTTGTGTTCTGGTTATTGATTCCATCAGCAGATCCACCGACTTTACGACGAGTTTACGATTGGTTTGCGATCAGTTCACAACGAGTTTGCGACTAGTTTCGATGAAAAATCATAGCCGGTGGATCAGCATTCACGATTCGTTCACAACGAGTTTGCGACTCGTTCGCGACTGAATTCTGTTGACGACTAGTTTGCGACGAGTTTACGACACGATCAAACATTGATTTGGTTCGGTGGATCAGCTTCAACGTCACGTCATTTCTTTACCATCAGTTTGCAACTAGTTTACGACGAGTTTGCGATTCGTTGACGACTGCCGTCGTGAACTAATCGCGAACTGATCGTAAACTCGTCATAAAGTCGGTGGATCACCCGCATTACAGTTCCTGTTTGTTTGCAGAATGAATGAAAAACTACATTTCTAACTCAACTGAGGAACTGTAACTCTCGGAATTAATTAGTCGCTGATGAAAATCTCTGAGCAAAAATCAGATTTGAATGCATAATAAGAAAAAATTGAGAGAGACGTTTGCTGTGTGGACCGTGAGAGCTGCTTCCCAAGACTTGATGCTAAAATGAATTCTGGATAAACTGTGAAAATCATTGAAATATTGATAGAAGCTACTGAACTATACAGTAGGGATCTTGACTGGCAGTGGCTTAATCCTTCCACAAAATGTTATGAGGAGTTGGTCAATATGTCTTCACATAGTAGTCGCGGTACGGGAAGTTCGGACGACGGATCATACACGTCACACACGACATCTTCGTACGGATCGTCACAAGGTCAACTCCGACCGGAATTACTGGTACGATTTGATTGTATCAAGGCCCATTCCACTCGAGCGGGTTCCATCGTGGTTTGCGGCGAGCGGTGCGGTTTTCACAGGGTTTGGAGTAATCCTTCGATGATTTAACAATGGCGTGTTAATTATCCCAATGCCTGTGAAAACCGCTCCGCTCGCTGCCAACCGCGGTGGAATCCGCTCAAGTGGAAACTGGTCGTTATGGCTTTCTTAAAATTCACCCTCTCCAGCAAAAGTAGGCACTTGTCACTAGTGATCATCACTGGTGTCAGGTCATTAAACTTTTGGCATCCACCAGGCACCACCAACAGCAACACACGTAGAAAGAATTTGAAACGGAGTATCCTTGACTTCTCCAAATCCTTTATAGTCTGTTTTCAAAGTCGAGTTGTTCTCTTTCTCTCTTCAGCAACAACTCCACGCGTACATAGCATGGATGAACTCGCAGTTGAAACGACGGCCGGGAAACATCGGGATCACCGACCTGACGAAAGATGTGCAGAATGGGGTGGCGCTGATCCAACTGGTAGAAGTATTGTGTAAGTTGGCAAATAATATCAAAATTGATGGTCTTTAAATTGAAAACTGAATCCAGTTATTTTATACATGAGTGTCGATTCCACTATGGTATTCACACCACCAGTTTCATTCGAATTTTCTTCCCAAAGTTAGAACTTAAAAGAATTCGGTTCAATAAATTCTTCTCTGTCAATTTCAGCTGGAGAAAATCTCCATGGCAACCCGTGCCCTGCAACGATTCCTGAAATGAGGGACAATATTGACCTTGTGATACAGTTCATGATTGGGAAACGAATACGGATGCACCAAACAAACCCACGAGGTGAGAAGTTTTCTAGAACCAGTCTTATCTGTTCTGAGCTGTCAGAGTGGTGCAGTGGAGACATCGGCGGCTGTCACATCTGAAGTTATGGGTTCAAGTTCAATTCTTGGTCAGGAAAACTCTTCATGTGATAGAGAGGGCAACTCTCTTTGACAGTGCAGGTTTTCACCGGGCACTCTGGTTTCCTCCTGCTGTACATCAGGTTCATCCTGAGGAGCCCTGATAGCCGAGTGGTTATCACGTCCGTTCAGCAAGCGGCAGGTCCGGGGTTCAAATCCAGCCCGGGGCATATGGGATTTCATTCCCAGCTCTTCACGTCCGTCGCATGGGACAGTAAGCCGTGGTGCCTTGTATCTTGCTCCTTTGCAAGGGAAAGTAAAAGACCCCATCCACTGTGCCCAAAAAGGGCACAGTGGTGCCCCCTTTTAGCGGCATGGCGCGCCGCCACTCTAAAATGGCCTAGATATGAGTCTCTCCAAGTGAGCAATATGAGTAGCTTGAGATGGCTTCTTCCGTACTTACCAGAGCCAATAATGCTATGGCTTCCGCTCTGACGGAAAAATCAAAAACAAATACAAATCAGATTCATCATGATTGTGCTGTTCAGTGGTCTGGTTTCCTCCTGCATTGCTAACTGTTATTCCCCATTTCAGATATTGTCGAGGGGAACCTCAAGTCCATCATGCGCCTAATCTTAGCCCTGGCCGTACATTATAAACCAAACAGCGTCAAACAATCTGCCCAACAGAATCTACGAGCTCCTGCGCAACAGGCTGTTGTGGCGCAGGTGCAAAATGCCGCCGTGGCACTGGCGGAAACTCGTAAGGAGGTGGCAGGACTGGGGAACAAAGTGCGGCGGCCATTGGATTTTAGTCAAAGGTATTTAAATCTCTGAAAGACATTACACATGTTACATTTACATCCCTTAGGCTCCACCGACCCATTGGACCCCTGTGAAACGCGTTTCAGAGGGGTCCAATTTAGAGAGCTGAGATGGTGATTAGTCCCAATCCTATTGTCTTCCTTCTCTGCCTAATTTATAGTAAAATGGAAAAGAGGTCTGTGTACTGTCCTACTTAGAGGATTGGAATGGCTCACTTATAACGAGAGGGGTGCAAGGTGCAGTTAGGTCAGTGGCTCAGGTCAACCAGATGATGTAAGATTATGTAAAATGAGTCAAAGTGGGAAGGTGTATTTGTGCAACAAATTTGCTGAGGCCTCATTTACCTAATGGAACTGCCAATTAGGGATTAGAATAATTGTATCATGACCTTTTGAAAAGGGGTAACTCTGCTAAGTGCACAAGTTCCTTTTGTGACCAGTGGCAGTAGGTGGCCAAAAATGTAATTTACTGGGCCCACGTTGTAGTACAAGAACTTTTCTGTACGCTTTCAATGCATTTTGAACCTATTGGAAAATTTCAGATCCGACGTACCGAGCGACTCGGATTCCAGTTTTAGACACTACTCTCCCAGGATGCATCGGCAGAGGGACAATCTTGACGGGAGTTACATCGGACCTCAGACGACACCGCAGAGTATTCAGGGGTCTCCGAACAATAAGTTTGGTCCCAAAAGTAAATCGTTAGATTTTGAAAATGGTAAGAACATCGTGAAGTTTTGGTGAAGAAAAGGGCTGAACTGAATTCCAAGTCAAAGGGTCAGAGTGGGATAGTGAAAACATCGGTGCTTGTAACCTCTGAGGTCAAGGTTCAATCCCTTTGCCCATTCTTCATGTAATGGTGCGGCATACTCTTTTGACAGCACTGTTTTCTCTGGGCATTCTGGTTTCCTCCTACTTGCATTGTTTCACCAGTATTGTGTATTGTGCAAAGAAGGCCGTATTCTGCTCGCAGCAGTTTTGAAGATTAAACTTGGGAATGGCGACATCTATTGGAAATACTAGACTAGTTGAGTGTGGACTGCTTCTGCACGTTCCAAAGGCGCGGATCCAAGGGGGGCACACCTGGCGCACGCCCCCACCCCCTTTCGGCCAACAAATCTGTAAAATTGACCATGAAATTCTTAAATTTGGAGCAAATCATTGAAATTCACCACAGATTTCAATGTTTCTAGCACAGTGTGCCCCCTATTTTCTGAAATCGTGGATCCACCCCTGTTCCATGTTGAGTACTGAATCTATTTTCTTGCAGTCCCAGTCTCGCCGAATGAATCTGAGGTTGACACAAGTATTCAAGAAGTATTTCAAGATCTGCTAGAGGAGCACACGTCACTCACGTCTGATATGCAAAATACCAAGGATGCACTACTGCAACTTCAGGAACTGGTAAGTTAGACGGTTGCACAGTCTCCTATGCCATCTTTTGGAGAAGAATAGAACATATTATGCCTGCTTTCGTGAGATGTTGTCTGCTTTCTGTGAAAGTTGTTGAAACGGCAGCAGAAATGTCAATAAACTTGCAGACATACTCTTACGTGAGCCGATTAGGATTGGATTTTCCCTGAAGTTGTCCATTTTCCTTTCAGCTGCTGAATGGGGGTCTTCAAGATGGATCAGAAAAATATAACGAACTGGATGATTCACTGCCAATAGAGGGACGAACGCCCGATGAAAAAATTGTAAGTATGAATCAGATTTCTGTTCAAAGAATGCCGTCTGCTCTCAGTTGCAGTTCAGTAAGTTCGACTGAGAACTCACTGAATATGATTCCAGAAACTGTCAGAAATCGGGGAATCTACCATGTTGTTCTGCTGGTCCAAGCGAGACTGGCGATCTTTCTTCTGAAATTTGTCATTTCCATTGCAGATTGTATTAAGAAACCGTTTACAGCATTCAGAAGAAATATGTTCTGATCTTAGGGACGAATTATCAAGGGTGAAAAATGAATGTTTAGAACTTCAGGGAACTAAGGTAGGAATTCAGGTCTTGGTGTGTGTGCATTGGAAATTATTATCCAGTGTCTGAAGAGTCTTTATAGACCATGTGCACGTGGCGTCATCATTGACGCACGTCAGCCATTTTGGACGGCATCTGACGCTACGAATGCGTTGGACGTGCCGTCCAAAATGGCGGCATCTCGTCGTCGCGGTGATGTCATAATCGTCGCCGCACGTCCTCTATAGGAAACTCAGGGAGCAGCACATTCAGTGATCACGTGATCCTTTCAAATTTGGCATTCATTATTTTCATTTGTGTTGTTTTCTAGGCGGGCCTACATCAGCGGCTCAATGAGCAAGAAAAAGCATTTCTGCAGATGAAAGCGGAATTATTACGGATTGGTTTCACGCAAGAGAACCTGGAAGCTGAGAAGATAGATCTTCAAAAAAGTTTAAACGAAAAGGAAATGGCGTTAAAGGATTTAAAACGGGAAATGGCGCATAAGGATCGTCTGATTGATCAATTGAAGACCGACCTTGAGAACGAGGTCAAGGACAAGGAGATGATTACAAGGACGTTGAAAGGTCAACTGCAGGAGCTCAGCGAGCGGTTAAGGAGGGTTGGTGAGAATGAGGTGAGGTTTATTTTCAGTTATTAGTGGGAATGGAATGTTTTGTGTGGGAATGGAATGTTTTGTGTGGGAATGGAATGTTTTGTGTGGGAATGGAATGTTTTGTGTGGGAATGGAATGTTTTATGTGGGAATGGAATGTTTTGTGTGGGAATGGAATGTTTTGTGTGGGAATGGAATGTTTTGTGTGGGAATGGAATGGAATGTTTTATTTTCCTGTCTTTTATGTGTTCTTATTATTGTAAAGTGCTTCGGGGTGCACTGCAGTGTGGTAGGGGCACTATAATATTTGGTATAATAATAATAATAATGAGGTAGAGAGTCCCGAGTTTTGCTGAATATTTTTGTCAACAGTGGTTTTGGAAGATTTGAATGTATGGTGTGCGCTCTCAAAGACAAAATTTGTTGAAATTCATATTTTTCAGGCCAATCTATCATCTCGTGTGGCGTCCCAAGAACGTATGATGGCAAAATTGGAAGGAAAGATCATGCACTCACATCACGAATCTGGCAATCTAAAACCAGGGGTCAGTGTTTAAAAGGGGCTGTTCATTTTCATCACTTCAGATATCGGAGTTGTGATCCTTGAGAAAATGAAGAAAGCTATGAAGCTGCAAATTGCAGCGATTATTCTGAACAGTATAACAAATAATCCCTGCAATTTGCAAGTGCATAGCTTTTTCCGTTTTCCCAAGGATCACAACTCAGATTCCTCAAGTGACGAAAACGAACAGCCGCTTTTGAATTTGAAAGATCTGTTTTCAATCAGTGTAACATTCTTAACTCTTTGTTGATGGGTGGTGATGCTGGTGTCATGTTAACGTTGGGCCTTGTTGTGATTACAAAATAACTGTACTTTCTCTGTGTGAGCAGATATCTGTTCTTTGTTGGCATCTGCTGTTAGCTGTGTCTGTCACTTTTCCATCTGTAAAAGCACTTTGTCTGTCTTCCATCAGCACGTAACCAGTTTCATGTTAAGGATTGTTTAACCAAGTGTTATAGTTCTGTCTATAGACGATTCTCGAATTCACAGATCTGCGCACTTCCGCTGAACCCTGAAACAGAACCTCGATCTGAAACTGGGTGATCTGACGCAATCCATGATTCAGCTGCAGTCGACTCTGACGCAACGTCTTTGAAGTCACTGTCGTGGGGTTGTCTGCGTCACGTCATTCAGTTTCAGACCGAGGTTATGGTTGAGATTTCAGCGGAAGTGCGCAGATCTTTGTCGTTTACGTCAATTTGAGAACGGTCTATTGTGCATGTTGTTTTCTGTCTTCAGAATCTCATCTGCCCGGACGAGTTCGGTCTCGTTCACGAATCTCTCCGTAATTTACGTCATCATTTGTCTCGTAACGACCCCCAACACCGCACGCTTGATAAACTGGAGATAACTGTATCTAACATTATGGAGAAGTTGTTGTTTAGCGAACAAAGTCATTTAAGGCGGGTAGGTAATCCCAACTACCGCTTATCGACAACCTCGCCCCATGTAGAGTAACTGGCGTTCCTAGGGTATCCACGTATGCATTGTATTGTAGTCATACATTCTCCAACACTGGGGCGGAAGGCAGGACTACGGTATTGGAGAATGATGCAATCACCGCCGGTGGTGCGGCTTGCGACAAAAAGTGTCAATATCGTGGCCTTTTAAGGGACCCAACTCACTGTCGCATGCTAATGATGATAATTTCTGTTTTCAGCATTCAGTCGACAGCACGGTAGCTCACAGAAAACAGTATCCTGATGGCCTCAGAAAGTCAACTCTATCATCAGGTAAGGGATATCTAAAGTGCCGAGAAGCGCTTTGAGACTTCAAATAGGAGCCCTGATAGCCCTTGAGGAGCCCTGATAGCTGAGTGGCTATCACGTCCGCTCAGCAAGCGGCAGGTGCTGGGTTCGTGTCCAGCCCGGGCCATATGGGATTTCATCCCTGGCTCTTCACGTCCGTCACATGGGGCAGTAAGCCGTGGTGCGTTGTTCCTTGTTTCTTTGCGAGGGCAAGTAAAAGACCCATCCAAGTGAGGAACATAAGTGGTTTGAGATGACCTCTTCCATACTTACCAGGGCCAATAATGCTATGGCTTCGGCCCTGATGGAAAAATCTAATAGAAATATTTCAAACGACATTATCTCCATCAAGTAAAGAAGGGTTCCGAATTGGAATCAGGTACGGATGTTTTGACTGTACCCTTCTGATAGTCAAAATTGAGTCAAGTCCTTATCACTCCCGTATTCCCATACTTTCAGATCACTTGGACCAACTGAATGGGCAGCCACAAAAATGCACAAAAATACTCTACTTCACTGATCGGACCGTCACACCGTTCATGTGCACCTTGCCAAAAAACTTGGGCGAGATTACCTTAGGAGATTTTAAGACCATCCATGACAAACAGGGGTCGTACCGGTATCACTTCAAGGCCCTGGATCCTGAGTTTGGTACAGTCAAGGAAGAGGTAAGTACATATGTGACCCAATCCAGCAAAAGTAGCTGCATGTCACAACCGAGGAAAGGGTTAAACGGCCTTACAACACAAAAGCTGAAATGTACATCTCTGCAGGTTGACAATAGTAGTGGACAGCAGTGATAATAGTTGAGTAAACTGATGACCAATCATGATCACCTGCGACATGCGCCTACTTTTGTTAGATCGAGTTACGAATAGAAGAGTCGTATCAAAAAGTTTCAAGACTCGTGTCCAAGAGCTCCGGGGTTTGATTCACAATGGTAATTTTCCACAATATTCCATTCAGGATCCATTATTTCATTTTATTTCTGTTCTTTTTACCAGATTTCATCGGACGAAACAATTTTACCAGGCTGGGAAGGAAAAATCGTCGGCTGGGTGGAAGAGGATCATGGATGATACAATGGTACCTCTTGGAATGGGGTAAAGACACGGGCGATGTGAAACTAGTCAATACCCCTGAGAATGGGGTAATAGAACGTCACTGGCCCTCGGAATGGTCAGAGATGTTACGGCATTGACTGAATCCCATAGAGACATGCTTGAATCCCATACAGATGTTATTGGATCCCATACAGCTGATTGGATCCCATACAGGAATCCAATGTTGGAATCTCATCTTGTGCTTCGAGTTGCACTGTGCCATGGGAGAGCTTTCCAGTGTGGGCTATTGTGGCTGTGTTTGGCCATGAGCGTTGCCTGTATTCAGTTCTCCTGTGCTGTATGTAGATGTCAGCTGTTGAACACACGTGAAGTGAAATGTGCATAACTCCATGACAGTTGTGTCAGTGACATCACTGCAGGGGCGGATTCAGGACTTTTGGAAAGAGAGGATGCCAGAGATGCCCCTTTATTGAAAACCCACGGTTGATTTTGGAAGTTTCATTGGTCAGTTCCTGCAGTTGTCTGCCAATAGGGGGAGTGGCCGTCCTACCTAAATCCGCACCTGCAGTGCAATGGCTGGTATTCATAAAAGTTAGCAAATGCTTTAACTTAGGATTTGTACAGCGATGTCCAATGTAAATGTACCCAGAACTTGAAGTAAAAGCATTTGCCAACTTTTATGAATATCTGCCAATGTCTACGGATCAGAGCCAAAATCACTTTGTGCATTGTATGCCTGGAAAATGCTTTGTGTACGTGGGTTTTTCAGGCGGCCATCTTGCTGGTTGTGGAAATGCCTTACCTTTTGGTTGGCACTCGCCACGGCCGTTGAACCTTTGACTAAGATCTTGATATTTTTTTCACAATTGCAGCCCAAACTGTACATTGTGTACATAGCTTGTCCACGTTTTCTTTTTTACATATATTTTTATTCTGAGAATATTTCATATTGTTGTATGTATGTTTACAAGGACCAATGTTTTGCTCTTCTGCCAAATACGTGTACCCCCACCGAAAAAAGACCTATTTACTTCTACAAAAATTGTGTATAAATAGATTTCTTGGAATCTAGATTTATGTGCTAGATTTCCGTCAGACTTGCCAGTCTTAAAGTGAATTGATATCGAAAAAAATTGATCTAGAAATAGAATTTGAAAGGGGACAAATTTTCGGGAAAAAATGTAAACAAACTTCTCCAGAATGTCAACAAAGAAATGTTGGTGCATTCTGATTGGCTGAAATTTTGTGTTTACAAACACCAGCCAAATGTAAATAAAATCCGCTATCAATTCGCTTTAACAGGTTTAGCCTCTTTCCCGTGACAGTGCCAAGTTCGTTGTTGCAAGATATTGCATAACAAAGTTTTGTTAGCCAGAGCTACATCAATGACAGACACTGCAAGCGAATTTTCCTGACCTCCAATGAGAATTCAGATTGGAACGATCATCAACGGTGTAACATTGGCTACAATGCTGATCTTTGTGTGAATTTGGTTGGGGGTTTGTCAAACTTTTTGGAATAAATCTACAGGCTATTTATCAGAAGAAAAGTATGGTAATATATATAAATATATGTACAGTTTATTCTTTTTCACATGACAACGTTTTTGTACAGTTTTCTTTTTTACTAAGTTTAAATAATGGCTTTGTAGTTAATTTATTGGAAGTAGACAAGCATTTCATTAGGTGAAGTGCTC